>JANAVB010001134.1:0-41444 GCA_029216955.1 Iris pallida
GTACAAATGCGTTCGCAGCTGAACGCCCAACCCGACGAAGCTGCCGTCGAGGTGGTACCTCCCTGCACTGCCCCTACTGCCCAGGAAAAGGGACTATCTAGACATCCAGCAGCCAATAAATAGAAGCACGTAGAGGCCCGTTTCGACAAGCCTTTGCGAAAGAAAAATGCTTCGGGGCTAGCCAAGCCCCACAACTTTGACATACTGGCACAACTCGTCAGTACTCCTGTCCGTTTGTCACGACCACCCTAGAGTAAGGGCACAAGACGTGGGTACGTCCAGCCTATCGCAGTGTCGGCGGGTAGAACGCTGTCCTAGGTCTCATGCATCTAACAGTATAAGGCTAAGTAGTTTATACTCCCCGAATGGGGGTGACATAGCAGAATGTAAACTCAATCACATCTAAGGTAGAGCATAATGGAAGATAGATAAAACATGAAATCCAAAAGAGATACAGCAGATAGAAGTCTAAGTGTCTAAGATACACAAACCCAGAAATACATCTCAAAGCTCAAATACAGTAATCCATAAATACAACTCAAGACAACTGAAAATAAACTATGAGCAAAACCCTAGCTATCTGTACAGCCTCTACTATGTCTCCTCTAGGCTAGCAGACAACCTCCAGGCTATCTGTAAAATTTATCAACAGGTCCAGTCAGGACAGGAGAGAGCATAGTACATCTCAACAAATCATAGCAGGTCAGGATATATAATCATGCTAGAGAGTAAGATACAAGAAACTGAAGAATAATATGATAAACATGAAAGACTGTAAATAAATAGCTATAGTATATAGAGAACTATCAGTGACTAGTGATTCAGAGCACAAGATGGTTATGTAATCTACAGAGGTTGTACACGAGTAATCTACTAGATTGATTACATAACCACTTCTACTCCCCCGTCCCAATTAATACACAAGGATCTAGCTAAGTTATGTTATTGCACACGAAGTATAGTCGCACACGAGATCATGTGAATACATAAATATACACGATTTCACACGATTTGTACACGAATGTCACGAATACAAGGAGTACACGATGCTCACGATAAAGTACACGAACACGAATACCCGATGTATCCGCTAAGGGGATAACATCGCACAACAAGATCCATATAGTACTAATCCGTGTTTCCAACGTGTCAGCATCATGTAAAGTAATCTAAAGCAGGAAATATACTCCTAATACAGGATATAAAATGATCAGAGAATGTACTCGCCTGGTGCCCTGAACAGCTGATATGAAAAGATGGCCAACTGGAGTCACAGAGTCCTAGTTATAGAAACATAGGTTATAAAGAGTTCAATTTATATGGTAATTGAAATTATAATACAATCTACATGATTCTAAGTCAATCTAGGTCAAAGTCAACTTTAGTCAATTATAAAGTCAAACTAGGTCAACTCTAGTCAACTGTGGTCAAACTAGCTAGGGTTGGGTCAACAATGGTCAACTAGTCTAGTTAGTCAATTCTAGGTCTAAACAAACTAAGTATATACAAATCAAGTATCCAAGATAGCTACTAACTCATAGCCTAAGTCACTTACTAAACCAAGCACAAAACTAAACCATAAGCTAACAAGGCACACAAACTTAGTCACATAATGTATATATATTATTCACATTCACATATTCATATACATAGATATATATAGAAAAGCTATATATATAGGCACATACATATACATATATAGAAAGAAAGAGAGGTAAAAGAGTAAGTGAGTATGTGTGTGTTTGGCATGTGTGAAAGGATATGTGTTAATGTTCTAAAATTTAGTGATAGGTAGGTGTATGTGACATGGAATACATGATGTCAAAGGATGTATGAATGTATGTGTGTAAAAGGTTATAGGTTAACTCAGTTTATAGAAATACATACATACTTACTTACATACTTACATTGTATACATGCATACATACATATCATGTATATTACATTTACATGATACATACATGTATACTTGTATTATATTATACTTACATTCATGCATATTAGATACTTGTATTTATATTAACATATTGCAAACATTCATTTCATTCATACATCTATGCATTACCTACATGTTTTATAAATATGCATATATTGTATATTCATATCATTTCATACATTAACATAGAGACATACAAACATGCACACATCATATATTTCATACCTTGTATTACCCTACATATCATGTTATATATTATCATTCATTCCTTTCATATATTACATTATTTTTAAGTTGAATACGTCATATATGGATACAATACATTATCTTGCATGCTTGCATTCATATATTACATTCTATAATACCTATATAGTACATGTATTTCCTCCATTCATTCATGCTTGCATCATATACTCTACATTACCATACATGTTATCATTATATATTGTATTACAATATTTATACATTATGCATTCATATCTATCATTACATATATATCTTGCATTCATATCTAGCATTCATTATATACTTTCATGCATACATTGTATATCATTCTTTCATTCATGCATTGCTCATATGCATTATATTAATTGCATTCCTACATGCTTGCATTCAACCATATATATACATTAATGTAAAAAGAATATATATCATATATATTATTTCATTCATCTAACATATCATGCATTACATACTCTATATTCATTTAATATCCATACTACATAGGCTCATAGGTTACACAAAATGCATATATCGTATAGTCACTCTTCTACTTAAAACCAATACTGTACCAATTGGGAAGTATATTATAGATCTTTGTGTTAGCTTTCCGAAACTTTAAACGGATCGCATTTTCGTGTCCGAAAGCTTCCGAAATCGCAAAAACATCGAAACACGTTCGTCTTTCGTACAGCTGACACTCAAATAATTTTACAGAAAGTTTCAGAACGAATTTGGCTTATTAAAATATATATTTGGAAATCTAACTTCGATATGCTTCTTTTAAAAAAAACTGGAGGTTAATTGGAGTTATGAGCTAAAAGTTATGGCATTTCTAAGTTGCTCTAACTACTAAAAATGTGGATAAAAATTATGACGAATTTGGGTTGTTTGAGACAAAAGAAACACAAGTATATAACATAATATATCAAGAACTCACTCTCTACACTAATATATATATATATATATATATTTTATATATATATATATATATATATATATATATATATATATATATATATATATATATATATATATATATATATATATGAGACACTATAGAATACATATAGAATACATATAGAATACATAAAAAAAAAAAAAAAAAAATATATATATATATATGAGGCACTATAGAATACATCTCCAATACAAAAATATGAGATTAAACATGTAATAATTTATTCATACATAACAACAACACATAGTGTGTCCAAATTTGGGGTTTTCCCACATGGACACAACCACAACACAAAGGACACTCCTATGACCTCCAAATAGACACGAAATGGACACAAATGGAGATACAACCATAGGGGTCATTCCTATGGGTTCAAAATATTCTTATATGCTTGTAGGGATGGATTAGAGGAGAGATTATACCTTCCGGGAGAGAGATTCAAAGAAAAAGCCTTCCGACACGGCACCGACACGTAGAGATTCCAAAAAGACACGAACGAGCTCCGAATCCTCCCAAACTTGGCTAGCACCCTCTAACCATGGAGTAGAAGAGAAATAAAGAAGATTTGGTGGAAGAAGGGGTTGATTTGGAGATGAAATCAATGGAGGTTCATCTCTAAATTAATTTGGGGAAGAACAAGAGAGAGAAAGTGGATGAAAACAAATGAATGAAGGAGTGACTCACTCCTTATCCCCCCCATAGATGGCTGCCCAAAAATGGTGAGGTGTCCCCTATTTGAATGTCCAAAATGCCCTCCACTAATCTATTTGATTTAAATTAGGAATGGGTTAAAGGTTGAGGTCAGTTTAGTCTAGTTTTAAGTCTCTAATTAAACTAACCTATCCATAAATAATTAGTCTAACTTCCAACTAAAATTAATATCATGTGGACTAAAATTAATATCATGTGGGCCATGTCTAACTAGTGTGTGGGTCCCACTAGAGTCAAACTACCCCCCGGGTCCCCGTTTCAAGTCGGATTGAGTTAAAATTCGAACCCGACTCAAATAACCCCAAAACAATATATTAAATAATAAAATAAATTCCAACCCCAAAATAATATCATAAATAATAAAATAAATTTCAAAAATATTCAAAAATATAAAATGACAAAAATACCCCTGTTTCTGAAAACTGGGGGTGACAAATCTATCCACCTTAAAAAATTTCGTCCTCGAAATTAAAACAAAGTAATCACAGGAAACACATGCGAAAAACAATCTCATTCAAATACTTTCAAAAAAAATTAGCAATAAAAAAATCTCTTTGAGGCACATCAAATATTTGTAAATAAAAACTGATACGTGTCCGCTACGGACACAAAACCATCACAAAACCACACATATCAAAGGTCAAAATCAACAATCACCAACGCAATAAATATCAAAATAATTCAAAGAGGTCAAATGCAAAATATCCTTAGGCCAGAAATGACATTAAAACATCCTAATCACATGGTTAGGCTCTAGGTCAAACAGTCTCTAGGGTTTCACTAGCAAAACATCAAAATCACAAGTCATGATTTTAAATAGTTTTAAAATGATTTAAAAATTACCAAAAATTATATCATGATTTAAATATCAAATCAATAAATGATTAAAATTATAAAATTTCAAAATTACCCTCATTTTAGAAAATTGGGTGTTACAAGTCTACCCACCTTAGAAAAATTTCGTCCTCGAAATTAAAATGTTCATACTCCTTCTAGGTCAAACCTCCCACAATCAAAGTCTCAGAACTTAAACAATCATACGATTTAAAAGGATGACATACAGGGTCATGGCATACGGTGGTAGTGAAAGTCTCATCTAGGTATACTAGTCATGCTAAACCAAAACGGTTATAGGGTATCAAAACACACAAGCAATCTAGGATGCTAAACTAGAAAAGTTACAGAAATAACAAATCATCAAAACTGTAAGGCAGTCTACCATCCTATATGAAACTGGTACTTATCAAAAAATAAAATAAAGATAACTACTAATTATCTATAAAGGGGTACTATTCAAAGAAAAAAATCACAATCAAAAGTTAAAGAATGAAAGTCAATTACATTGAAATCCAATCACAATATATATATATATATATATAGATAGAGAGCGCGTTAGAGAGGAAAAAGCTAACATTATGTAAAGTTATGTGGTTCGTGTGTGTATGGTTGTATGTGGACATGTTCATATGGTTAGATAGTAGGCATGTGTGTATGTGAAATATACATGAAAGTGCATAGGAGGATTTGGGTTTCAAACAATAACTATCAAGTTACACTAATCATGGCATATTGGTTAAACAATCTACAACACACAACCTATTTACTCATAACATGCATGGCTAACCATATACATATATATATAAAGAGGTAGAGATTTAGTTATGTATCTATATACATTATAACGTGTATGCATAAACTCTATATATATCGATATAGATATATAAACATAACATAGAGAGGAAGGGTTAGGTTTACATGGCAGTATATACTAAGTTAGGGTGTGTGTGTCCTTGTACAGGGTTATGGCTTAGTATTAAAAGGTTAAATCTAGTTTTAGTTCAGCATTTACATACAAAATCAGAAAATAATCTAACATTTAAACCAGTGTAATATTAACATAATGCAGTTTCAGATTTTTGGGTTTGAAACATCACAACTAACTCAATGCTCCAACACATCCTAACATGATAGAGATGAAACCCTAATATACTATCCATATGCTATGCATACAGTTCAATATTACATATTAAATCTAAAATTGAACTAAACATTTAAAATCAATGTGAAAATGTTAACATGTATTCAGTTTTAGGATTTGGAGAAATTTGAACATCAACCAACCCAATGTTTATCACCACCTAACATGTAAGAATATGAAACCTAAATTTATATTCCTACATACCACAATGTATATAGCTCAAAATATTATATTTAAAAAAATAGCAAATTGAACTAATCACTTAGAATCCAGTATTAAGGGTTAATATGCACACAGTCTCAGATTTGACAAATTCAAACATAACTCAACTAATTTTTTTTGAATTGAAACCCTATGTATAACATGCATGTGCAGTGATGTAAACATAACTAATAACATAAAATTTATATTTAAATTACGAGTTTAAGCTGGAAAAAGCGGAGAACCAGAAATATTAGGGCTTTGGAAATTTAAACATCAACAACATATTAATATGTATTTAGATAGGTGGGAATCAAAGTGTAGCATGCATACGTGTCAGGCAAGTGTCCACTATATATATTTCATGTCCCATTATAAAAATCAAATTCTACGTCAAGACCAACATTTAGATTCCTACCAAGATTGTAAAATAGGTGATTGATGTAATCAAGACAGTTTTATTATTATTATTATTTAATACAATAATAACAGCAAGAAGGAAATAACGATAAAATGTGTTCTGCTTATCTGTTTAAGGAAGGAACCATTTTGAAACCCAGAGCTAAAATATCAATCCAACATAAGGTCTAGCAAAATCATCGATTCATTGTATTATGAAAAACTCATAGCAAGAAGTTACACAAGGTTTATAAAAATAGCTAAAGCTACTCCTAAGTTAAATAATGAGAAGCAAAACAAAACAAAACAAATAATAATTCTTTTTTTTGAAGGACTGCAACAAAAGTAGAGAAAACATGTTCGAAAACATTTAAGGTACAATCTGATAATCATATGCGTCTATCCAAAATTATGGTACTCTAAATCCTCGTCATACTAGTAAGCAAGGCTACGATAATCACAGAGTCCTCAACTTAGGCACATACCTCTAGAATCATGGTATTTAACATTTTTGCGATGCTGCTAGCTTGGCTGCGAAAACCTTAAATTTCTACACCCGAGAAATATATCCAAGTCAGACTATATGTCCTCACCATGCTGGCTAATGTGACTGTAGAAGACTAGATTCCATAACTTAGATGACCTAGCCCATATAATTTCATCTTGACAAAAATTAAATTAAATCAACAATGGATACCCAAAAATTAAATTTATCAACGAACATCAAGATTCATAAATAAACAAAAATCTATCAAATCATATAAATACAAACTCGGATGCAATAGCTAATATCAAGATTCAAAATTCAACAATCATCCATCAAAATTAATAAATACAAACTCAAATTCAACAATAGAAGTAAAGATAAATCAAATCAAGGAAAGAAGTGTTTTCAAATCGAAGTTAAAATAAGATTCTCAAGGGTCGTCCCAGGAATCCCTTAAGGGATCCTAACTGTGATTGAGTACCTTCAAAAAAAATATCCTAATCCTACTGCAGGTTGTAGTGGTACTCTAGTTCGAATACCACTACACAAACTCGATCTGCATGGGCCACCACTAAAAACGTGTCACGACCCGCACCCTAGAGTAAGGGCACGAGACGTGGGTACGTCCAGCCTACGCCGCAGTGTCGGCGGTAGAACGCTGTCCTAGGTCTCATGCATCTAACAGTATAAGGCTAAGCAGTTTATACTCCCCGAATGGGGGTGACATAGCAGAATATAAACTCAATCACATCTAAGGTAGAGCATAATGGAAGATAGATAAAACATAAAATCCAAAAGAGATACAGCAGATAGAAGTCTAAGTGTCTAAGATACACAAACCCAGAAATACATCTCAAAGCTCAAATACAGTAATCCATAAATACAACTCAAGACAACTGAAAATAAACTATGAGCAAAACTCTAGCTATCTGTACAACCTCTACTGTGTCTCCTCTAGGCTAGCAGACAACCTCCAGGCTATCTGTAAAATTTATCAACAGGTCCAGTCAGGACAGGAGCGAGCACAGTACATCTCAACAAATCATAGCAGGTCAGGATATATAATCATGCTAGAGAGTAAGATACAAGAAACTGAAGAATAATATGATAAACAGGAAAGACTGTAAATAAATAGCTACAGTATATAGAGAACTATCAGTGACTAGTGATTCAGAGCACAAGATGGTTATGTAAACGGCACGATATTGTACACGAGTAATCCACAGAGGTTGTACACGAGTAATCTACTGGATTGATTACATAATCACTTCTACTCCCCCGCCCCAATTAATGCACAAGGATCTAGCTAAGTTATGTTATTGCACACGAAGTATAGTCGCACACGAGATCACGTAAATACATGAATATACACGATTTTACACGATTTGTACACGAATGTCACGAATACAAGGAGTACACGATGCTCACGATAAAGTACACGAACACGAATACCCGATGTATCCGCTAAGGGGATAACATCGCACAACAAGATCTATATAGTACTAATCCGTGTTTCCAACGTGTCAGCATCATGTAAAGTAATCTAAAGCAGGAAATATACTCCTAATGCAGGATATGAAATGATCAGAGAATGTACTCGCCTGGTGTCCTGAACAACTGATATGAAAAGATGGCCAACTGGAGTCACAGAGTCCTAGTTATAGCAACATAGGTTATAAAGAGTTCAATTTATATGGTAATTGAAATTATAATACAATCTACATGATTCTAAGTCAATCTAGGTCAAAGTCAACTTTGGTCAACTATAAAATCAAACTAGGTCAACTCTAGTCAACTGTGGTCAAACTAGCTAGAATTGGGTCAACAATGGTCAACTAGTCTAGTTAGTCAATTCTAGGTCTAAACAAACTAAGTATATACAAATCAAGTATCCAAGATAGCTACTAACTCATAGCCTAAGTCACTTACTAAACCAAGCACAAAACTAAACCATAAGCTAACAAGGCACACAAACTTAGTCACATAATGTATATATATTATTCACATTCATATATTCATATACATAGATATATATAGGAAAGATATATATATAGGCACATACATATATATATATATATATATATATAGAGAGAGAGAGAGAGAAAAAGAGAGGTAAAAGAGTAAGTGAGTATGTGTGTGTTTGGCATGTGTGAAAGGATATGTGTTAATGTTCTAAAATTTAGTGATAGGTAGGTGTATGGACATGGGATACATGATGTCAAAGGATGTATGAATGTATGTGTGTAAAAGGTTATAGGTTAACTCAGTTTATAGAAATACATACATACATACTTACATACTTACATTGTATACATGTATACATACATATCATGTATATTACATTTACATGATACATACATGTATACTTGTATTATATTATACTTACATTCATGCATATTAGATACTTGTATTTATATTAACATATTGCAAACATTCATTTCATTCATGCATCTATACATTACCTACATGTTTTATACATATGCATATATTGCATATTCATATCATTTCATACATTAACATAGAGACATACAAACATGCACACATCATATATTTCATACCTTGCATTATCCTACATATCATGTTATATATTATCATTCATTCCTTTCATATATTACATTATCTTTAAGTTGAATACATCATATATGGATACAATACATTATCTTGCATGCTTGCATTCATATATTACATTCTATATTACCTATATACATGTATTTCCTCCATTCATTCATGCTTGTATCATATACTCTACATTATCATACATGTTATCATTATATATTGTATTACAATATTTATACATTATGCATTCATATCTATCATTACATATATATCTTGCTTTCATATCTAGCATTTATTATATACTTTCATGCATACATTGTATATCATTCTTTCATTCATGCATTGCTCATATGCATTATATTAATTGCATTCCTACATGCTTGCATTCAACCATATATATACATTAATATAAAGAGAATATATATCATATATATATATTATTTCATTCATCTAACATATCATGCATTACATACTCTATATTCATTTAATATCCATACTACATAGGCTCATAGGTTACACAAAATGCATATATCGTATAGTCACTCTTCTACTTAAAACCAATACTGTACCAATTGGGCATTCACTAAATTCTAGGATTAAAGTATGTTATAGATCTTTGTGTTAGCTTTCCGAAACTTTAAACGGATCGCATTTTCGTGTCTGGAAGCTCCCGGAATTGCAAAAATACCGAAACGCGTTCGTCTTTCGTACAGCTGACACTCAAATAATTTTACAGAAAGTTTCAGAACGAATTTGGCTTATTAAAATATATATTTGGAAAGCTAACTTCGATATGCTTCTTTTAAAAAATACTAGAGGTCAATTGGAGTTATGATCTAAAAGTTATGGCATTTCTAAGTTGCTCTAGCTACTAAAAACGTGGATAAAAATTATGACGAATTTGGGTTGTTTGAGACAAAAGAAACACAAGTATATAACATAATATATCAAGAACTCACTCTCTACACTAATATATATATATATATATATATATATATATATATATATATATATATATATATATATATATATATATATATATATGAGACACTATAGAATACATCTCCAATACAAAAATATGAGATTAAACATGTAATAATTTATTCATACATAACAACAACACATAGTGTGTCCAAATTTGGAGTTTTTCTACATGGACACAACCACAACACAAAGGACACTCCTATGACCTGCAAATGGACACGAAATGGACACAAATGGAGATACAACCATGGGGGTCATTTCTATAGGTTCAAAATATTCTTATATACATATAGGGATAGATTAGAGGAGAGATTATACCTTCCGGGAGAGAGATTCAAAGAAAAAGCCTTCCGACACGGCACCGACATGTAAAGATTCCAAAAGGACACGAACGAGCTCCGAATCCTCCCAAACTTGGCTAGCACCCTCTAACCATGGAGTAGAAGAGAAATAAAGAAGATTTGGTGGAAAAAGGGGTTGATTTGGAGATGAAATCAATGGAGGTTCATCTCTAAATTAATTTGGGGAAGAACAAGAGAGAGAAAGTGGATGAAAATAAATGAATGAAGGAGTGACTCACTCCTTATCCCCCCCATAGATGGCTGTCCAAAAATGGTGAGGTGTCCCCTATTTGAATGTCCAAAATGCCCTCCACTAATCTATTTGATTTAAATTAGGAATGGGTTAAAGGTTGAGGTCAATTTAGTCTAGTTTTAAGTCTCTAATTAAACTAACCTATCCATAAATAATTAGTCTAACTTCTAACTAAAATTAATATCATGTGGACTAAAATTAATATCAAGTGGACTATGTCTAACTAGTGTGTGGGTCCCACTAGAGTCAAACTACCCTCCCGGGTCCCCGTTTTAAGTCGGATTGAGTTAAAATTCGAACCCGACTCAAATAACCCCAAAACAATATATTAAATAATAAAATAAATTCCAACCCCAAAATAATATCATAAATAATAAAATAAATTTCAAAAATATTCAAAAATATAAAATGACAAAAATACTCCTGTTTCTGAAAACTGGGGGTGACACCGTTTGTCACTATTCGAGCTTCTTCGTTTTACCAAAGACATCCGTGAAGCTCTCTGTGAAGCCTTGAAGGATGCTGAGTCCTTCATCAGTCAGGTCAAGCAGCTTGAGGATATCCCGACCACATGTGCGCACTGCCATTGTACGGATGAGGTCATCCCCAACATAAGCTTCACCCAACAAGACATGCTGCTCAAGCACAACCGGCACAACAGGCCACTGTATTACACGGGGTATGTGGGTTCCGTTAAGGTAAAGCGAATTCAGATTGATCCAGGGTCTTCCCTCAGCATCATCCCTAGGACTCTGCTGTCAACACTGGGGATCCCGATGTACCGTCTGGCGCCTTCCAATACTACAATCAGCGGTTTCAATGCTAGCAAAAGTGAACCGCTGGGCAAAATACGGCTGAAGTGTCATATCGGTAACCTCCGAACCGAGGTAACTTGCTACGTCATGGACGCCAACGTCAACTACAACCTCCTGCTGGGTCGCCCGTGGCTGCATGAATACATGGTGGTGCCATCTACACTCCACTAATGTATGAAGTACGTGTCCACCAACGGCATCATCCGGACAGAGTTCGCGGACATTGACCCTTTCAAGGGGGTCAAAGCCTACTTCACCGACGCTAGCTTATATAAGTCGCTCGATGAAAGGGAAGCCAACGATGCTGCTGACGAAGCAAAAACAGCGGCAGAGCCGGACATGGAGCCAGAGATGATTCCCGACGCTCCTTTAAAAATTCTACTCAAAGGGAAACCGCCTCAGATGCTGCCTCCCATGACCATCAAGCTACCTGAAAAAGCACCGGCTTCTCTAGGTAGAGCACCTACTGAAGCTCCCTTGAAGATACGGCTCAAGGGAAAATATCCTCAGACGTCGGCTCCCCTTGTGGCAAAACTACGAAGGAAGACACCTGTCATCGAAGGCGCAGTCGAGGCACCCCTGAAGGTGCGTCTTAAAGGCAAGCCTCCGTAATCATCCAAGCTGCAAGAGAAGGCCCACACAGCCCTCTCGGATCCCAAGGTCAAATCTACGATGAACTCTCCCGAACCAGCCCCAGTGCTCACAGATGAAGAGTTAGGAGAGTACATATCTGCTGATATAGATGCACATTCTCTTGATAATGTAATCCCACGGGACAAAATTTCATATTTTATCAATAATAGAGTGTCTTTCAATTATTCTAGTCTTCCACATTGGAATGCCATGTATACACTAGATAACGCTCTACGGTCGTTATAAACACAAATAACGACCGTCAATCATATAAATCGAGTAGTCCCATCCCAAGGAGTCTGTTTTATAGTCCCACCGCGGAATCAGGATGAAGAACCCATCATCTTCGTCAAAGTCGAGCGTCATCAAGACCTTCCGCCACTCGAGCCAGAACCAGATACCGGCAGAATACAAGTCTATCGGTACACGGACAAGGCAAAGTACCTCATTCAAAGGATGGGTTACGACCTGAAAAGCAACAAAGGCCTGAACTATGGCAAGGGTCGACGTCTTCCTCTCCGGCTCCCAACACCTAAAGGAAAGCCGCAGGACTACTATCATCGTACTCGACGTGGGGTGGGCTATGTCACGCCGCCGGTAACTCCAGAGAGTTCGGAGGCAGAAAAAGTGGAACACTCTCATTCGTCCGAAGCATCAACTTGGGATTCCGATACCAGTATCGGCTCAGTCCTCAGGAAGGTGCTATCAGTCAATATGGCATCTGCACAATCTCAAGAGGATAAATGCGATGACCAAACGCCGGAATTCTTTGAGGAAGAACCCTGGGCTCAACGCTTAGGAGCATAATGGGAGTCTCGTTTTGAATTACGCGAACCCCCTACAGAAGACGAGGTCGAACAGGTTGACCTTGGGGATGGATCTCCTTCCAAACCCATCTTCATCAGCAAGAGCCTAAAGGGAGAAGACCGGGTGTCTTTGATCCAATTGGCCAAAGAATATATCGACGTCTTCGCTTGGAGCTACGAAGATATGCCGGGACTTGATCCCCAGATCGCGATGCATAGACTTAACATCTTGCCTGATGCTAAGCCTGTAAAGCAACAACAACGGCATTTTTGTCCTGACATCATGAACGCTATCGATCAGGAGGTGGACAAACTCCTGAGCAGCGGGTTCATCCGTGAAGAACAACATCCGGATTGGGTGGCCAATGTCGTCCCTGTCACCAAGAAGAATGGGAAGATACGAGTCTGCATCGACTTCAGGGATCTCAATACTGCTTGCCCGAAGGACGAATTCCCGCTTCCAATCACTGACGTGATGATCGACAATACATGTGACTTCGAAGGCATGTCTTTCATGGACGGGTATTCGGGCTACAATCAGATCAAAATGTTCCCCGATGACGTAAAACATACGTCATTCAGGACTCCGAAGGGGGTTTTCTGCTACACAGTAATGCCCTTTGGTTGGAATAACGCTGGTGCTACATACCAACGAGCTATGAGTACCATCTTCTGTTAACATCTGCGTAAAACAGTTGAATGCTATGTTGACGATATCGCAGTCAAGAGCCGTCTCAAAGGTGATCACCTACAAGACCTAAAGACAGTCTTCGATCTCATGCGAGCACATCAACTCAAGATGGACCTCGCTAAATCCTTCCTCGGGGTTTCTAGCGAAAAGTTCTTGGGCTTCATTATCACGGCGAAAGGCATTCATGTCGATCCCGAGAAAACTAAAGCCATCCTTGACATGGACCCTCCGAAGAACCTCCGAGAACTTCGAGGCCTGCAGGGGTGTCTGGCATACATCGGAAGGTTTATAGCAAACCTTTCCGAAAAATGTCAACCCTTCACCCAGCTCATGAAGAAGGGAGTCTCCTACATCTGGACAGAAGAATGCCAGAAAGCTTTCGATGATATCAAAGCTTACCTGACGAGCCCGCCAGTCCTGGTGGCACCCGTCGTAGGCAAACCATTTCTCCTCTACGTCCGTGCCATGGATCATTCTCTCGGTGCTTTGTTGGCTTAGAACAACGATGCAGGCTACGAGCAGGCTATCTACTACCTCAGTAGGACACTGATCGGGGCCGAACACAGGTACAACCCCGTTGAAAAGGAGTGTTTGGCTTTGGTATTGGCCATCCAGAAGACTCGCCATTATGTTTCGGGCCAGACAATTCATGTCATCTCCCGAGTCAATCCACTCAGGGTTCTCATGACGAAGCCGGGATCTTTGAACTCCTGACTAGCTACATGGGCAATCTTGTTGACGCCGTACAACATGGTGTTCGTTCCACAAAAAGCTGTCAAGGGTCAAGCTCTAGCCGACTTTTTAGCCGCGCACCCCATCCCAGAGTCCTCCAGACTCTATGAAGACATCCCGGATGAGGTCCAAGAATCAAACGTCACCGAAGAAAACCCCGTCTGACGGGTGTTTTTCGATAGCGCTTCAAGAATAGGCCCCAAAGGCCAAATCATTGTCGGAGTAGGGGTAGTCTTAGTCTCCCCCGATCAGCTGGTCATCCAGCGTGCTTACTCCTTTTCGGAGCCGTGCTCCAACAATGTTGTCGAGTACAACGCTCTCATCATGGGACTCCAGCTGGCGCAACAGCTGGGGATGGGTCATCTGGAAGCTTACGGCAACTCAAAACTCGTCGTTAATCAAATCCGAGGGCGGTACGAAGTTCGCCATGAATATCTGGTTCCTTACCATGAAGCTGCATTGAATATTATTTCAACCTTCACCAAGTTCTTCATAGAACACGTACCTCGGTTACAAAACCTGGAGGCTGACGCTCTGGCCGACCTCGCAGCTTCATTAGCAATACCCCTCGGGACTCAATACTACGTCACGGTAGTTGGACGAGACTTGGTCTGTCCTAAAAACAATCTATGCACACAAATGGCCCATGCCATGACGATAAGTGCCGGTGTTAATATCCGAGACTAGAGGTTCTCATTCATCGATTTTGCTGTCTATGGAATTCTCCCTGAAGACCCGAAAGAAGCCGTCTCGGTCAGAAGGCGTTTCCTTCAGTTTTATTATGATACAGCTACTAAAACGCTGTACCGACGTTCCTTCGATGGACTTCTCCTTCGATGTCTATCCAACGAAGAAGCAGCCGAAGCCCTTCGGAAAGCTCATGACGGGACTTACGGGGCTCATAAACCTGGTCCTAAGTTGCAGGATCGACTACGACGTATGGGTTAATACTGGCCAACCATGGCAGCCGACGCCGTCGACTATGCTAAAAACTGCCGTGCTTGCCAGCTTCACGCCGACTTCATCCATACACCGTGGGAACTACTACATCCTACGGTCGCCTCCTGGCCCTTTGAAGCTTGGGGAATGGACATTGTAGGACCTATCATCCCCCCTTCATCGAGGGGACACCGCTTCATCCTAGCCATCACCGACTACTTCTCCAAATGGGCAGAAGCAGTTCCGCTGACGGAAGTAAAAAGCTCCAGGGTGATCCGCTTCATCAAGCATCATGTCATCTACCGTTTCGGGGTACCTCGAAGGATTATCCACGATAATGGTCCTCAGTTTATTAGCCATGTCTTCAGCAGATTTTGTAACAAGAATCGAATTCAGAACGTGGCATCAACCGCCTACAATCCGGCAGCAAACGGATTGGCCAAGGCTTTTAACAAGACTATTGTCAAGCTACTCAAAAAGGTCATGTCATCCAACAAATGTGACTGGGACAAAAAGCTCGACGAATGCCTTTGGGCCTACCGTATAACGGTACGGACTCCGACGGGCAACACACTTTTCACCTTAGTCTACGGGAGCGAAGAGGTACTGCCTCTCGAGATTCAGATACCCTCACTCCGTGTAGCGATCACAAACCAATTGACAGAAGTAGAAAACCAACATCGTCGTCTGCGAGAATTGGAAGCACTGGAAGAAAAATGTCTCCTAGCTCAGCAGTGCATTGAACTCTATCAATCCCGTATATCACAGGCTTTCAACAAAAAGGTCAACCAGAGGACTTTCCAAGTAGGCGACCTGGTCCTGGCAGTCAGGAGGCCGATGGTGTTGATTCAAAAAATACCGAGAAAGTTCGAGCCCAAGTGGGAGGGACCTTTCATCATAGAGATGGTATACTCAAACGGTGCTTACCGCCTTGCTCGACCGAACGGGGACTTGTTCATGATGCCCATCAACGGCAAGTTCCTAAAGAATTACTACTCATGACATCTTTCAGACATGTACTTCCATCTCTACCCAACAAGGGAGTCAGTGAACCTGATCATCAGAGCTCACATACATCTCACCTTCACAAAATCTTATGCTTTCGGAACCCAATTGTTCCATAGCATTCTATCTCCAGTAGAAGAACAACCACGTCCATATTACATCTGAGTTTCTCCTCTACACCATGCAAAGTAGAATCTTACACTACATCAGATTGTGCTACTTATCATGTTTACCACGTCCATATTACCTCTGAGTAAACATCTCGTACGGACAACCCCTGCGTTGTCGTACATCGATCATAGAATTTCTATGTCCATATTACCTCTGAGTAGTTCTGCATATCCCCTCCAGAATCACTTCTACCACATCTATAACACCTCTGAGTAGGAAGATTTCGTTATTTGAATACCATATTTGCCACGTCCACATTACCTCTGAGCAAAAATGTCGGTTCTCTCAAAACTTATTATATGTACCTAAAAACCATGGTACGCAAAAGATAATAGGTCCACACAAATCACTAGTTCATGACAGCAAAAATGAACACACCAAAAATTCTTTATTTTGCATTTCAAAGTAAAGGATTACATCCCCAGCAGAAGTTGCAAACTATAGAATAACAAAAAAAAGAAGAGAGAGACTACAATCCCTAAGCATCACTGGGATTGGCAGAAAGCTCTTCAATCCGATGCTTCAAGTCTTCCGCCCGAGTCTCTGCGGTCGCCAAGACCCGGCGTTCGGCTTCTTGACGCATCACCTCTACAGCTTCTGAGGCAGTATCATTCTCATACTTCTCGTCTAGCTATTGCCACTGGTGGGTCAGGAAAAGAATCTGGCGGGTAAAAGCTGCTTCCTCCTCCTTAGATGCTACATGTTCATCCTGGACTCGCTCAGTATCTAACAAGAGTTGGGCCCGCTGGTCTTCAAGGAGGCGGATCTTGGCAGTAACCTCTGCTATGCTAGCTTCCAACGAGGCCCGCAATTCTATCTTTTCCTGCGTGGATTGAGATAGCCTCTCCACCGCAGCCTCAGCTTCGGCCACCTCGCGGTCCCAAACAGCCACCGTGGCCTGATATGACGACTCGACTTCAGCTATCAATTTCTTCTTTTCTGCTTCTATCAGAGCAAAAAAGTCATTTCGCCGGATACTCTGAAGCTCGAAAAGAAGCTGGTCGAGCTCTGCCACCGACGTCTCCAGAATCTCGGCCATGTGATCGTGGCCCTGGTGAGAACGTATCTGACCAATGTAAGGGAGCGCCATGGCTTTTGCCGTCGTAAAACTCCTATTTGCATTCATCACTGTCGATACACCTCACTGCAGCATCTTGTACATTGCCTCAACGACAAACTTCACGTACTCATCCGCATCTGCCAACACCTGAGGCGTCATAACAAGCGTTGGAGGGGCTATCGTAGAGGTTGAGGAAGATCCCACGACGGGTCGTGAAGCCGGAACCTCAATATCAGTAGGTTCTTCCCCATCGGCAGTACGAATTCTGTCACCAGCGGAGGAATCTAGAGAAGGAGGTGTGTCCTCTACCATAGGGCCCTTGCCCTTATCAGAGTCAACGATGGATGATCCTCCGACATCCGGATTAATGGTTTTATCATTCGAAGCGACAAGATTTGCCCCTGACAGTTCAACTTCCCGCGGAGGCAGAGTCGGATCACCTGCATCAGCTCCCCCTACAGGGACGGGTGTAGGGCTCGGCAGTGACGTCGACCCTACCACATCAACCCCCACTTCCGAGGCAGGGGTAGGGCTTGGCCACGAGATCTCGTGTGCGACCAGTGCCTCGGTGACGCAACCGGGGGGAAGCCCAGTCGACAAATTCTTGTCAGAGACGTCTTCGCTAGACACAATCTCTCTGACAGCTTGATCAATATCTTCTTGCGAGCCATCGTCAGAAGAAAATGAGCTCCATACTTCCTCCTCGTCTGCAAGGACTTTTCCCACAACTTCCCTTGAGGCCTCGATGCTTCCAGGCACCCCTCAATGGATGGTTCTACTCCCGGTCGAGGCTCCACGCCACCCTCCTGAGGGATCGACCGAGAGACCTCAGCAACCTGAGGTGCAAGTACATCTTCAGATTCCCTTCCAACGTATCCTGGAGATACCGAGACCTCCATAGAAGCGACGTCATCAGCGCTCCCTTCCCTGGAAGATGCTATAATCGGAGGAATGTGCTCGTCGGAAGAGCTCGCCACCTCATTCGGTCTGCTAATACTCTGTTTCGAAACCCGAGGTTTCTTCTTCGGTACCTCCTACAAAAAAAAGAGAGAGGACATAAGTCACAAAGACCAAAGAACAAAACAGATTATGTGGGACGTCTTTACCTCAGCGGGAGCTGATTCCGTTGGTACCACAGGTGGCACTCCCGAAGCTTCCACCTTCGAAGTCATCGCTTTCCTCGATCTCTTTGGCACGGACGAACCGGCCTCCGCGTCAGCACGCCTCTTTCCAGCTGGAAGCTCGTCCTGAGTATCCTTCGTTGATGCTGCAGCAGCAGCCCGATAACCTGCAACCTCCGGTGGACAATATGACCGGGCCACCGCCAGCATGTTTTTCATTGCCTCTAGCTGGGTACCAACAATAAAACTAGTCTCCCTGTCATAATCTGTGGACACGGTGTTCATGGCGCAATACAGCTTTACAGTCGAATACAAGATTTGCGGTCGAGGGTTGTGAACTGGAGTAGTAAAACGAACTCCAGTGCATCCGGCATTGTAGTATTGCCAACCTCGGGCCCCATCCAGTAAACTCGCGACGAACCCAAGACTATTACTGGGGTTCCTTAACATCAGCTGGGTGTAACCAAACTGACGTATAAATCGGCTCGGTAAATACGGCTCCAGATAGCACTTATTTTTGTTGCGGTAGACCAAATGGGACGGTCGAATACTCTGCAACCAGCGAAACCTCCATGTCGGCAGGGCAATCACATCTTTACCGGAGTCTTCCAGTTCTTGGCAGCTTCGAAATCTGTGAAGACGGGACTGACCTTGGTGATCTTCCACCCTTAAAGATAAGACAAAACCTTCCTACAGACAGGGACACCGGTGTGCAGCCACTTCCTCTTATAGAAGCGACGGATAAAGGCGTCACCTTCAACATGATCCTCTTCAGGGCCTGGGCTCATCATATTTGGATGATGCAGAATCAACCATCCCATCAAATAATAGAATGGTAGCTCAGCTCGGGGAAAGTTGTCTTTCTTGTCCCTCTCGTGGACCACATCATCGGCAAAATCTCTCAAACCCCGCAACAAGTTACACACCATCGCGGGAAGGAGTGCCAGAGGACGACCAAAAACCAGTTTTACCGCTGGCAAAATGAGGTTCCAGCTCACTCTCTCTACGGATCCAGATCCGCCCGAGAACACATAGTCCCAGAGCCATATCACCAAGTATGCAGTCAATACTGCCTTGGAAGACATCCGGTGCACACAATGCCAGAAACAACTATATATGTCGTCACCATTCTCGTTTGAACGAGGAGTCTTCTCGCCTAATCGGCTCATGTCGGAGGTCACCTCCGTGTGACTCAGTCCCTGCGGAGTCACAAACCGGATCTTGGAAGGGTTCGTCAGGTCTTGCTTTAAGATATAATCCCCCCAAGCAGTCACATGGGGCTGTTGTTGGCCCATTGGTCATATGGTCAAACTGATTTTAATAATTGATCAAACTCTGTCTCGATATATGGAGCTAGTCAGGACATCTCGGACTCTTGGACATGATCAAGAACGGCTATCTACTCAGTTCAAGACCGAAGCGTTGTTTGCCTGTTCGAGTCTGTATTTTTTTGAGCAATGTAATCTTTTATTTTATTGAGTCTAGAAATACAATGTACACCGAGTCGTACTGGCAAATAGGCTATTCCAAAATGATTTCAAAATGTTTTTAAAAATGTCCTTAGTTTTGAAAAACATTCGTATTTACAAAAGCTCCAAAAAGGTTTTTAAAATTTCCCAAAATCTATTTTGAAAAACCCTAACTAAACCTTGACAAAACTCGGCCAGAGTTCGGCCAGAGTTCGGTTAGTGGCCGTTTTGTTTTTGAATTCCTTGGAACTTGGTCCTCCTGCAGTTGCGGATTTGACCGAGATTTGTTCATCGAGTTCTGCCCGAATTCTACCAGAATTCTATCTTTGGAACTCCTATAAATAGAGATGGATTTCGATCATTTTAACTCACTCATTCACTTTCAATCTTCTCTCTACTTAAAGCTTTCAGTCTACCAAAGAGTTTTTCTCGAGCTTTAAATTTCAGATCTCAAGCCAGTTACAATCCTCTAGTCGATTTGCCAGTACGGTACGGTCTAGAAGTTTCTGAGTGATTATAATCAGAAGGCTTGATAGAAGAATACCTCTTCACAATTGAAGTTGGACGAGTTCTTCGTATCAAAGCTCGCGTTGGAGAAGTTGCAAGGACTTCGTAAGAAAACTTGCAGTTTTGCCAATAGTGGATTCAACTGGTAGCAAGAGTTCTACCGACTGGACTAGTACTCAACAGAGAAAAACCAGTATACATCACTGTCTTTGCGCTTGCTTTCTTATCTCTGCCTTTATATTATTTAGTTGTGATTATTATTCTGTGATCTTGCTGCTAACAATTTTTAATTAGCATTATTCCGCTGCCAACTCTATTCACCCCCCCTCTAGAGTATTCTGCTTTACGATTTTGTTCCTACAATTGGTATCAAAGCGGGTGTTACAGGTAAAGCAAGGTAACATTACAATTATTTATTCATTTAATTAATTGTTATATAGATCACAACACAACACATGACAACTGTGAAATTCACAAGTGAAGGCCATGCCACAAACAGACCTCCACTGTTTGATGGTAAGAATTATTATTGAAAACACGGATGAGTTTCTTCTTAAAATCACTTGACTTTGATTCATGGTCTATTGTTATTGATGGCTATCAAAAGCCACCTCGTATAAATGTTGATGGAGTTTTAATTAAAAAACCCCATAACAGATATACAGAGGAAGAAAAGAAAAAGGCCAGTCTTGACGCACGTGCTATTAACGCTTTATTTTATGCTTTAGACAGAACTGAATTTAACAGGGTGTCTATCTGCACAACTGCTAATGAAGTGTGGAAGCTTCTTGAAGTCACACATGAAGGCACGACTCAAGTCAAAGAATCAAAGGTCAGTAGACTTACTCATGAGTATGAGGTGTTCAAGATGAAGCCCAACAAAACAGTTACTCAGATGTTCGAAAGATTCTTAGATATTGTAAATCCTTTGTCCTCCCTAGGCAAAGATTACAGTAACCATGAAAAGATTCGCAAACTCTTGCGAGCACTTACCAAGAACTGGATTCCAAAGGCTACTGCAATCATTTCATTGAAGGGAACGACCTCACAACTATGTCCCTCGAAGTACTCATGGGTAAGCTACTCACTCATGAACTGGAGCTACAAGATTTTGAAGAGCCTGCACCAAAGGAGAAGACGATCGCTTTCAAGGCTCAGCACAAAAAAGCTGCTGAAGGTGATTCAGACAGCAGTGAATCTGATGCTGAAGATCAAGCACTCCTAGCAAGGAAATTCAAAAGATTTATGAGATATGAGAAGAAAGCCAAAGAAAACAATAACAGCAACAACTGGTATCAAGATGATGCTGTTTGCTATGGCTGCTAGAAGAAGGGACACATGAAGAAGGATTGTCCTACAAACTCATCATCAAGCAAGAAGAGCAACAGGTATGAGAAAGGGAACCTGAAGAGATCAACATCTTGGAAGTATGCCAACACCAGCATATGGCATGAAAGTGAAGCCAGCGACTCAGAAGACGAACAATCAGAAGACACTGCAAATGTACGCTTTATGGCATCCGATCAGCTCTCTGAACCTGTAGTTGATACATATGATGACTTCACCTTTGAGCAATTAGGAGAAGCCTTCAGTGAACTGATAAGTGATTACAGGAAACTGCGTAGCAAATATCAGACCTCTAAGAAGGTACTCAAATAGTACAAAGGTGAAATAGGAAGACTTACCGACCAACTAGCTGAGGTTAGAAATAATGTTAGTGAGTCTGGTGAGCTTTTATCTGTCAAGCTCTTATTGCACGAGACTACCAAGTCATCCGAAGAAAAAGACAAGGTTATTGACCAACTGAAAGAAGAACTTTCTAAAGAGAAGAAAAGTCTTCAATGTGCACAAGTCAGAATGGAAGCACTCGCTTCTGACTATACTAAGTTGTATGACACTTCCAAAAGATTGGAAATTAGGTTAGAAAAACAGCCTGAGACTGTTGCTTCCTACCCTAACACGTGTCACTTACCGAATAATCGAAACATTCCTAAACCAAACACTGTCAGACCTAACCATATCAAACCTTACCCCAAAAGGTTAAGCCCAAACAGGATTATAGGTATGCTTTCTTCTATACTAGAAAACCTAAACCTACCAACCATGCACATCACTCAGCTTTCAGTACTCAACATGTACAATGTCATTATTATGGCCACACTGGTCATATTTCTCCTGCATGTAGAATCAGAAAGCTTGTTGATTTAAATATTTATGCATGGATACCAAAAGCTAATATTTCAGGACCCTACAAGAAATGGGTACCAAAAGTTTTATCTGCAAATTGTTTTGTAGGTGGAACACCTTTCACATGCTAAAAGCAAATGGATCCTCGACAGCGGTTATTCACGGCATATGACCGGTGACGCTACATTATTTGCAACACTATCGAAGAAGAAGAAGAAAGGTTATGTCTCCTTCGGTAATAACTTGAAAGGGTATATCATTGGTATCGGTGATGTTGGTAAATCTCCCTATCCTGTGATTAAGGATGTCTGTCTGGTTACCGAGTTGAAACATAATCTACCAGTATAAGTCATTTAGCTGATCATGGTTATGGCATCAACTTTGGCAAAGACAAATATACTATAGTTGATAGCTCAACTGGTAGTACTATATTTGAAGGTATCAGGGAAGACAACATATATGTTTTCTATTTGTTGGAAGAAACTAACATTTCAGGTAGATGCTTAATGGCTAAAAGTGATGAGAGTCATTTGTGGCATATGAGACTCGGTCACGCAAATAAGGACACAATCTCAAGATTATCCACGAAGAAGCTAGTACGCGGTTTACCGGACATAACATTCAAGAAGGATTCGGTATGCAGCCAATGTAAAAAGAACAAAGCTACCAGATCCACATTCAAGTCAGTAAACATAGTATGTACTACTAGACCTCTACAATTGCTACATATGGACTTATTTGGTCCTAGCAGAGTTGCTAGCCTCGGAGGTAAGTTATATGCTTTTGTACTTGTAGATGATTACTCTAGATACGCATGGGTATACTTTTTGACACGTAAGAACATTATCTGAATTTGTCGCCTTTTGCAAGAAAGTACAGAATACAAAAGGTTACATGATCACTCGTATTAGAAGCGATCATGGAGGCAAATTCAAGAATGCAGAGTTTGAGCAATTTTGTGACACACACGATTTTGTACACGAGTTCTCCTGCCCTAGGACTCCACAACAAAATAGAGTTATGGAATGTAAAAACAGAACTCTATCCGAAATGGCCAGAATAATGTTAAACCAGTTTAGTCTACCCAAATATTTCTGGGCTGAAGCTGTTAATACAGCTTATTTTGTTCTCAATAGAGTTCTAATTCGACCCAAATCGAAGAAGACTCCATTTGAGTTATGGTTTGATAGAATTCCATCAGTTTCATATTTTAGAATATTTGGTTGTAAATACTTTATTCTTAATACAAAAGATAATTCGGGAAAGTTTGACGAAAAGGCCGATGAAGGTATATTTTTAGGTTATGCGGCCAAGAGCAAAGGATACAGAGTCTTCAACAAAACGAACTATGATCATCGAAGAATCAATCAACGTCACCTTTGATGAATTGAATCAAATGACTATCGATGACAATGACGAAGATCTAACTGTACCAAGCTCAACACCAGCTGATTCTCTACCAACACTAGCTGATTCTCCAAGAGAAGAACCCGGAAGCAGCTACCTTCGGAGTCTGCCTAAAAGATTGAAATTTACGGCTGATCATCCAAAGGATTTGGTAATTGGTGATATTACCAAAGGTGTAAGTACTCGTACATCCAGTAGAGATATTATTTCTTGTGTTGCATTCATTTCACAGCTAGAACCCAAAACTATTGACGAAGCATGTAGTGATAATTTTTGGATAGATCCTATGCAAGAAGAATTAAACCAATTTAAACGGAATCAAGTTTGGGAACTTGTTCCCAAGCCTATTGATCATCCGGTCATTGGCACCCGATGGGTATTCCGAAATAAACTGAACGAGAATGGTTTAGTGACTCGTAATAAGGCTCGACTCAGCTCAAGGATACAATCAGGAAGAAGGTATCGACTATGATGAGACTTATGCCCCAGTTGCGAGATTAGAATCTATTCGTATGTTATGTGCATTTGCATATTTTCATAATTTAAAATTATTTCAAATGGATGTCAAGAGTGCATTTTTAAATGCTTTTATAAAAGAAGAAGTTTTGTAGCACAACCTCCAGGTTTCACAGATTTTAAAAACCCTGATCATGTTTTTAAGTTGAAGAAAGCTTTATACGGTTTAAAACAAGCCCCTCGTGCTTGGTATGATCGTCTAAGCTCTTTTCTACTTGACAACGGTTTTTCAAAGGGCAAGGTTGACACTACACTTTTTATTAAGTCTTTTAATGGCAAGCTTCTCTTAATACAAGTCTATGTTGATGATATTATATTTGGATCTACTGATGAATCTCTTTGTCAAGAATTCTCTAAGTGTATGCAGAATGAGTTTGAGATGAGCATGATAGGAGAGCTGAAATTCTTTCTCGAACTTGTAAATCAAACAAACTGACAATGGGACATTCGTAAGTCAAGCCAAGTACACAAAAGATTTGCTAAAGAAGTTTGATCTGGACAATGTCAAACCTATTGGTACTCCGATGGCAACTTCAACAAAGCTTGATATTGATGAACAAGGCAAGCCGGTTGACACACGTAAGTATCGAGGTATGATCGGTAGTTTACTTTATTTAACTGCTAGTCGTCCAGATATTATGTTTAGTGTTTGCCTGTGTGCACGTTTTCAAGCTAATCCAAAGGAATCACATCTGTGCGCAGTTAAGCGTATCTTTCGATACCTTAAAGGCACTTCTTCTGTTGGCTTATGGTATCCCAAAACCAAGTCCTTTGACCTTATTGGTTACTCGGATGCAGATTTTGCTGGATGCAAAGTTGATAAAAAAGTACCAGCGGCACATGTCATTTCTTAGGCAAGGCTTTAGTCTTATAGTTTAGTAAAAAGCAAAATTTTGTAGTCCTATCACAACAGAGGCAGTATATCGTCGCAGGACGTTGTTGTGCTCAGATTTTGTGGATAAAACAAACCTTAGAAGACTATGATTTATTTTTCACACACATTCCCATTTTCTGTGACAACACGAGCACAATTAATTTGACTAAGAATCCAGTATGTCACTCTCATACTAAGCATATCGAGATTCGACATCATTTTCTAGAGATCATCATCAGAATGGAGATATTGACCTTGTATACATAGATACTGAGAATCAATTAGCTGACATCTTCACAAAATCTCTAGCAGAAGATCGTTTCAATTATTTACGTCGAAAATTAAGAATTTTGGACGTCAATAATGTTAATTAATTTTGTTTTATGATTATATTTCAATACGCAAAAACTGTGTTAGAGACAAGCCAATAAAGAGTCTGTCTGTCTGTCACCACAACTACGGTTGAAGCGAAACGGTACTTAAGAGTTTCCCGGTGAACCTCCGCCAGCTGGAAAAGTACTCCTACAGCTAATCTGAGACAGTAGTCGCTGTGTAACGATATTTAATCTATAAAATAATATTAATTATATTATTGAAGGTTGAAATTACTAATCTTTGAATTAAATTTTTGAAATGAGTCAATGAAAAAGAAATGGCCCAAACCAACTAACAGAACCCCCAGGCGAATTCGGCCAGAGTTCGGACCGAATTCGGCCCGAGTTCGGTTAGTGGTATCTGGTTATATAACCAGAATCCGAGAGCCTCTTCTTCTTCATTGCTTCTAAAACCACCTTCACAGCAACAGCAGTCGCGCGAAGCTCTCCAAACCCTAGTTCTTCACTACTTCGTTTCTCCCAATCTACGTTGTGAAATCCATCCAAATTTTGGATTCGTGCGAAGATCGTGTCCTCTACAGCATACTTGAATCTCGGGAGGTATAACTCCGTATTTTTCCTCTTTTCAAATTCGTGCATATTTACTTTATTGCACAATGCCGTCTAAGGGATTCAACCCCTTCAAGAGGAAGCCTATTTCTTGTGTTTTCACTGTTGTAGCTTATGCATTAATTGCGGGGAGCCTATTTCTTCGTAATTATTTTGCTAAGTGACAACGGGGGAGAAAAAGTATCTAACATTTTGTTTTGAGAATAATACAGGGATTTGAACAATTTTTGAACAATTTTTGTGGTATCTTATCTCAAAAGATGTTATAACATTCATAGTTTGTCAATTATCAAAATGGGGGAGATTGTTGGCCCATTGGTCATATGGTCAAACTGATTTTAATAATTGATCAAACTCTGTCTCGATATATGGAGCTAGTCAGGACATCTCGGACTCTTGGACATGATCAAGAACGGCTATCTACTCAGTTCAAGACCGAAGCATTTTTTGCCTGTTCGAGTCTGTATTTCTTTGAGCAATGTAATCTTTTATTTTATTGAGTCTAGAAATACAATGTACACCGAGTCGTACTGGCAAATAGGCTATTCCAAAATGATTTCAAAATGTTTTTAAAAATATCCTTAGTTTTGAAAAACATTTTCGTATTTACAAAATCTCCAAAAAGGTTTTCAAAATTCTCCAAATCTATTTTAAAAAAACCCTAACTAAACCCTGACAGAACTCGGCCAGAGTTCGGCCAAAGTTCGGTTAGTGGCCGTTTTGTTTTGAATTTCTTAGAACTTGGTCCTCCTGTAGTTGCGAATTTGACCGAGATTTGCTCATCGAGTTCTGCCCGATTCTGCCCGAATTCTGCCAGAATTCTGTCTTTGGAACTCCTATAAGTAGAGATGGATTTCGATCATTTTAACTCACTCATTCACTTTCAATCTTCTCTCTACTTAAAGCTTTCAGTCTTCCAAAGAGTTTTTCTCGAGCTTTAAATTTCAGATCTCAAGCCAGTTACAATCCTCTAGTCGATTTGCCAGTCCGGTACGGTCTAGAAGTTTCTGAGTGATTGTAATCAGAAGGCTTGATAGAAGAATACCTCTTCACAATTGAAGTTGGACGAGTTCTTCGTATCAAAGCTCGCGTTGTAGAAGTTGCAAGGACTTCGTAAAAAACTTGCAGTTTTGCCAATAGTAGATTCAACTGGTAGCAAGAGTTCTACCGATGGACTAATCCTCAACAGAGAGAAACCAGTATACATCGCTGTCTTTGCGTTTGCTTTCTTATCTCTGCCTTTATATTATTTAGTTGTGATTATTATTCTGTGATCTTGCTGCTAATAATTTTTAATTAGCATTATTCCGCTGCCAACTCTATTCACCCCCCCTCTAGAGTATTCTGCTTTATGATTTCGTTCCTACAACTGTGACCCGCCCTTCTCCCTTCGTTGCATCAGAAAATGGTGGCTCGCCACCTCTTGAAAACGGCTACCATTTCTGGGTCCTTGTCTTCCAGAACCTGAATCTCTTCAATTGTCGGGAAATATTCCTCATATGGTTCCGAGCCCTAGGGAAGCTTGGACACCTCGTACATCTCATGGAGGGCCAATCCCAACTCCCCTATCGAAGTAAAAAAGGTGCCAGTCTGGGTGTTGAACATCTCCAGGAGGGCAAGAAACATATGTCGATTAAGGTCGACACCTGCTTGGGTGGCGCGAAGACAACGATCAGCCCAATCGCTTTTAGCTCAGTTTTGAACTTCGTCAAGACCCAAAGGGTCAGCTCGTCCCACTTTGACACGTGGTGACACTAGCCCTCAACCGAAAACCTCTTTTCGGATACATAACCTTCGATGTTAGCATCCGGCTTGCAAAGGTCGAAGCACCGAAGGCAAAAGTGTCGGGAGGAACATCACTATAAATGCTTCCAGGGCACAAAGTTCGATAATAGTACGAGGTCCCGGCTCGCGAGGAGGCCAAGGTATCTCTTTGATTCGAAGTAACATCAATACGAAGGGTACCCCCCTCTGCCCTCCTTGAGAAGGAGTAAGTTCCCATGGAATCCTCCTCTTGGAGGCCAAACGGTAGAAAGTCGTCAGTGGCAATTGACGTTCAGACTGCCGCATGTACAGGGCCACGTCCTTCGTGTGAAGAACCAGTCTTCCTTGATCTTCAGTATCTACGCCTCAGTGAAGATCAAGCGGTCACCAAACAGAAAGGCCGATTTCAAGAAATTCATATTCTCGGATTCAGCAGATTTCAGTTTGCCGCTCTCCATCATACTTTGGAGAAAAACAGGCGATTGATCACGGATTTGCAACATCCTCTCGAGAGACTGATCCAGCATGATAGCAGCCTTCGCTGGGTTAATAACTTCCTCGTTGAAGTCGACCCCCATTTGGCAAAGCAAAGCATCCAGAAGGACTTCGTTTAGCAATGGATAGTCATTGAGACTGACACATCAAAAACAAAAGACAGGCAACAAAAAAAAATTTAGAAGCTTCAAAGAAAACATTTTGGGGCGCATCAGCAGCCTGGCTCATAATCGGGGCCCAAGCCCATGCGCATCAGCAGTGAAGCTTCGGCACATAATCAGGGCCTAAGCCCATGCGCGTCAGTAGTAAAGCTTCGGCGCATAATCAGGGCCTAAGCCCATGCGCGTCAGTAGTGAAGCTTCGGCGCATAATCACGGACTAAGCCCATGCACGTCAGCAGCGAAGCCTCGGCGCATAATCAAGGCCTAAACCCATGCGCGTCAGCGGGAGAGCCTAACGCATCATCAGGACAGAAGTCCATGCGCGTCGCAACAAGGAGTTAGGGCACAACAACAGGACGTATGCCCTAAACTCGTCTAAAAAGAGTTGGCAACTACAAAGTCAGAAGACACCCACCCGTCATCGAGGGTCGAACGTCGGCGGAAGTCACAGTGACGACAGAAGCGTCCTCCTCATCGAAGTCCATCGGCTCCTTACCCCGACCTTGTCCTCAGCCAGCACCTCCGCGAGGAGTCTTGGGAGCCATTTCGTAAAAAGAAGTTAGGGTTTTGGAAGAAAACTCTAAAAAAAAAAAACAAAGAGAGGAAGAACTCTCCCTCTCTTCATCAGACACCTATTTATAGGCTTGGTCACACACGTGAACCGATGAAGAGTGACGTCAGCCACCGCTTGGGGTTCTGCGAAATAATAACTGCAAATAATCTAAAAATCATCATTAAATCCTTTTGTTTATTTCGAAGCGTTATCATTTGCATTTAAAACTGATGAGGAGCATGCGCCTCATCACAGATGCGCAGAGCAATCATGCGCCCCGAACAGTTATGCGCCCCATCGAAGTCAACACCATGCTTCTTATTCAAAGTATTCTAAAACTTGACGAAAAGTTTTGAAAACTTTGAAGGGGGTCTTGTAGAAGCATGGAATTTCAGACGCATCTATAGGCCAGAATTCTTATGCGCCTAACATTACATGCGCCAGGAAGCTCAAACGAAGTACTTGGCACAACAAAAAACAACAAAAGTATAGACATCAAAAGAAGATTTTTATTTCATATAAAAGTCTATTACATGTCAAAAAAGGGCTTTACAAAGGAGAAGTTCTACAAAAAGAAAGATCCTAAGACTACAGCCAGGCGCAGCAAACTGCCATACGCCTCCTGCCAGGCACATCATTTTTCAGGCGCATCACTTCAGCGTCTCAGTCAGGCGCATCACTTCAGCATCTCAGTCAGGCGTGTCTCTTCAGCGTCTCAGTCAGGCATATCTATTTCAGCATCTCAGTTAGACGTATCACGAAGTCTCAACATATGTGCTTCGGCTAAAGGAGCAACTTTGAGCAGAACCAGAGTGGGCAGCCAACCCCACCCTAGCTCGAGAAAGAGCTCTCCAAAGCCTAAGGAAGAGGACAGCACCGCAATTTCGATCTGTGGCTCTTCCAGCATAACGGAGATGGGGCTCGAGCATCCCGATCTTTGGATGCAACAGGCACCTTCGGCCTGCCTCAGAACCCCGTAATTCTGACTTTTGGATGTAACAGTCACCTTCAAGTGCATGAACGAAGACAATTCGTCACATCTTCACCCTCGGGAGCATCTTGTCAACATAATGTACTCGAGCAAATAAGTTCATTCGGGAAGACGTGAGAGAATAAGAAGCAAACTCTCTCCTTGCTGCTATTTATAGGCCGGGCAAATCAAACCCATACGCCAAGTGGCGGGCTCTCCGAATCTCGTGCAATAAATTTGCATTTATGGTGATGAACCTGACCCTTCGAATTCGGCTAAGTCAAACGGCTATTTAAAGCACTCGAAGAACGCAACAGTCGGACCAATGAAGATGCGTCATACAAACGGATGTGCCGGTCAGACCGCGTATTATACAGACGCGTCCATCAACACCAAGCGCCTCATAAGGATGCGCCCTACGCGTCGCCATGCGCCTAGTAGAATGCAGATCAATGCGCCCACTCAAAAGCCTATCACCCGTCAAAGAACATTAAACGCTGAAGTCTAACACGACAGCAGCCATGCCTCGATGACAGAGCAGCAACAGCTTTTACAGAAAACAAAGCGCTGCTGACGTCAGCGTCATCATTACTCTCTTCCGGCGGTTACAAGCCACGTTGCCGCCCAACCATTCGCATGCGCCTCCGCAACCATGCTCCCAAACCTCTACATGCGCTTCAAGAGCTATGCGCCTCAGACCTTCCTCTGATCCCTAAAGACAGAGGTCAAGTCGCTACTGAAGCCTCGCATGCACCTCAAAAGCCATACGTCCAGACTGGTTCGTAACTCCTGAAGGTTGCGAGCCAAAGTCTTCTCATGCGCCCAATCCCAGGCGCATCCTATCAGATTACTCTCCACCAAATCCGAGATCTTTGAGCTACGGACATGCGCTACGTGTCCTTTGACTCAGTTCAGCCTAGGAAGGGGTGCTAATCACCCAAGATCTCAGCAACTGAAAGATCCTCTCCCCTGCTACATGCCAGCCCACAAATGCATCATGAAGGATTCAACCCACAAATGATGGTGCATCATCCATGCGCCTCCTACGGCTCCAACCACGTGGCGTCCCCACGTACAGGCGTATCCTATATATGTGCGTATGAGCAGCCCAACCTGCTGCTTATAAATAGAGGGAACATCTCCTTCTTACGGACACACAGAGGGACAGACATATACAGAGACACTCAACGTCTTCTTTCTCTCCGCAAGCTCCAGCACCCAAAGCAACTCAGACCTTCAGAGAACCGAAACCGTCGTCAGATCGTCAACGGAGTCAACGTATTACCACTCGCTCCATCGACACACAGACCCAGATAAACAAAAGTGTACTTCTAGGACTACATCTAAGTCCTACATTGTAACACTGTTCTATTTGTAATTGAAATTGCAATCAAAAGATTTTAATGGCAAATATTGTCCAGTCGGGAGTATTGACGGCGTTCTCCTTCCTGCATGTTGCACCAGGTGAACGCGTTGCCGTTGAACTGGAGGGGGGCTAAATGAGCGTTGAAGATGAAGTTGTTGAAGTCTTGCATGGCTGATATAGGAGGTGGCTGGCCTCCGATTTTCTCTTCTTTGCTAGTGATCGCATTAAAGTCCCATATGCAAAGCCAAGGGGAATTGATATTGCAGAGATGGATGTCAAGAAGGTCATTCCAGAGGTGTTTCTGCTCTGCGATATCACAGCTGTCATGGACCGCTGAGAGAATAGCACGCTCTGGTAGCATGGGGTGATCCACCCAGCAGGAAAGGGCTTGCCAGGAGTCCTGAATGTCTCCGATGTTGACGTCCTTTGTGCAGAGGATACAAATATCGTGCCTGCCTGCTATGGCCGAGGGAGGCCCAGCTGGAGCTGGATTGATTTTAATCTTTTAGGGGAATTTTGGGTTCAATTATGATGAGGATATCGATCTTGTGGATATTCCGAAGGCTGGAAATTCTTCTAGATGTAGGTTTGTTCGCCAGACCGCGGACGTTCCAGGATAGAATGTTAAGCATTAATGATGTTGTGGGAGGGTTTTTTGTTCTGCTTGGCAGCGGATCTGGTTTGAATGGTTGTTGTTTCGGTGATTCCTATCTGGGCATTTTTCCCGTACAAGGTACATCGCATTAGTAATCATCATAATATATATATATAATATATATATTATATATATATATTATTTTATATATGTATATATATAATGTATGAGTTGCTGTCGTTCCGTTCCTGAGAGCCCCTTGAGGCTCCCTTCCGTCTGTCCTCGAGTGTTCCCCGCTCGGCCCTTGGAGGCCTTCCCCTTGCTGGAGTCTGATGGCTCTCTTGGCCGGCCGACTACCTAGATCTAGTTGGCCATCCTCCTCCCGTCGTTACCCCCGCCCACTCGGATCCGCATCCTCTTCCATCCTTCCCACCTATCGGCCTTCTCGCTCTACCCCGCCCGGCTCCGCAGCCTCGACGCCAGGCGTTCCCGAGTGCTCCGGCTTTCCATTCTCTTCGAGCTGGAGCGAACCCCCGTGCCGCCCTCAGTTCGCTGTTCCTGTCGGCATCATGATCGTCCCCTCTGGCCGGGAGCTCCTCGGTGTTTAGCCCCCGACCGGGAGCTCCCCCTCCTGCCTTCTTTCAATTTTCAAACGGGTCTTTTCTCCCATCGGGTAGGGAGATCTCCTGGGGTGCAGGCCTCGGGCTTCCCACTGTCAGGCACCTCGTGTCCGCTGCCTTTGGAGCCCCATACGAGGAGGCCCCTACCTTTTACGCTTACGCTGCCGTACGTAATCCTGATTTTCCTCCTGTTCCTCCTGGTGGGTCCCACCTCGAGCCGAGTGTTGATCGCTTTGGTAGGCCGCACCCGGGTTATTACGTTTCTGGCGGATTGGCGTACTTCCCCACACCCCTTTCCACGTTTGCTGGCGGGTCCTACCCCCTCTACATTCTACGCTACTCCTTATCAATCCCCTCACCTTTACGCCGAACCCCATCCCCACAACTACACAGAACCCACTCCTTCTCCATTCTACGCTTCGCCATCCGTACATCTCTAGCAGAACCCCCCTCCTCTACGCAGTCCACCCTCTCCATTAGTTTCCCTCCTTCTCCCGTTCGGGCCCCCACCCGCCCCCTCCTCAGCTGTTCCCCAGTCGACCACCCCCTACTGCCCACCGCGATTTCCGTTTACCCAGCTCTGGCGTCCCCCGCCGCTTTCCATTGTCCGGGCGTCCCCCACGAGCCCCAGGTGAACCAGCCTAGCCCTAGCGTCGCTATTTTCGGGAACTCCTCTCAGGCGACCCAGGGTGTTCCCTCCCCTACCCTTCAGGCCGAGATTGGCACGGGTGGCGCTCTCCACTGCTCAGGGAGCGGCATCCGCCCCGTCCCCCATCGTCTCCTTGGCAGGTCCTTTATCACTTCCCACACCAAGCAGGTCGTTCCCGGCCCGAACCCGTAACCCTACAGCCTTGTCCCGTCTCTACACATCCCTGATGGCTCCATCGCATTTCTGTGGTGGGACCCAGGACCCTCCAGCACCCGTAAAACCCACCCGTCTTATGCCTCCAAGCTTCGCCCGACTTAGCTACCGCAAAATATCCCCTAATCCTCGATGTTACTCTCCCGGACATTGAGTACCATCAGGACTCTCCTGTTCCCGTGGTCCCTTTCTCTGACCTGGAGGTGTCTTCTTTGTCATCCTCATTCCCCCCACCTTCATCCTCAAATTTTCCACCGGCTGCCCCAAACTCTCCAGGGTGCAGGAGGCGATAGCCAGTTGGAGACTCTCGACGAGTATCGAGTGGCCTCCCTTGACCCAAGACATATTATTCTCCACCTCTTCTCCGATCGTGATCACACGACCGTGTGGTCCAAGGGCACTTGCAGGATCGATTCCCACCAGATGAAGATAATCAAGTGGTCACCAGGCTTTAACACCAATGTTGACTCAGCGATGGTCGCCGCCTGGATGACCCTGCCAAACCTACCCCTAATATGCTTTGTCCCAGCGGCACTCAGGCGTTTTGCCAATTCCTTCGGGATGTATGTGGCAACGGTGCCTGAGACCAGTAACCTCACCAAGGCTTATTATGCCAAAATCTGTGTGGAACTCGATCTATCCTCAGAACCACCAAATTTTATCACCATCGAGCTGGGCAACCAGACTCACACACAACAAATCCTCTACGACAACCATATTATGTTCTGCAACCACTGTTATTTAAGATCACCTTCCAAAGCACTGCCATCGTCTTCAACAGAACTCAAAAAGAAATCTGTCCGAAAAGACAACTAGCAAACAGAGGGGACTCCAAAGTCACCACTTCTACCTCTTCTGAACTCGCACACGCGATTCGGTTCCAGTGATGGCGAGACAGACAAGAGATGTACCTAACCTGAGAATAAATTGAGTTCATATGTTGAATGGGTTCGGTTTGACATTAAATGAAACCTGGGAATTGATTCCCTTAAAACCTGAGATTAATATGACTGCTAATTTTGTATGGGAGACTAATTTTGTTTAAGTTTATACATTATAAATTGCTCACTGATTTTGAAGACTTGGATTTTATTCGGATATGAGTTTAGATCATAGACTAAGAACTGAGTTTGTATAAAACTGATTTGATTAATGAACCTAAGAGTGAATTGGGTTATCTTGATTTGTTTCCCTTGAAGTTTTTATAATATGTTTAACCTGAGAATAAATTCTTGGAGTTTAGTTTGCATATATAAAACTGAGACTTGTTGAACTTGAGTTTGAAATGTTAACTGTTAATTGTAACTTGGTATACTGAGTAGAAATCTGAGAATAGTTGATGTTTGTAACATGAGAACTAAGCTCCTCATTTGCCTATTCACTCATTTTTATTTACAGTCCTTTTCACTCATTCCACTATCACTTTCTACTCACTCACCTTCACTTATACACTCACTTGTCACACACACTTGTTTAGATTCCATTTCCTTGCCTCCCTTCCATTTTTCCCCTTCCTTCTTTTCATTCATTGAATGTATGAATGCATGTATATAATGTAATGCATGAATAATGTATGTATGTAATATGTATAATGTAAATATGCATGTATGTAATGTAAGCATGTACGAATGTATACAAGTATGTATATATGTATGTATGTAATAGATGTAATGTAAGAATACATGTAAAGTAGGTATGTATACATGTATGTATACATGTATTTAGGTATGGTATATAGACTTGTGTGGTTCATTTTGGCTTGGTAATGTGTTGGACTGCTAGTATAGGCTCGGTTAGGCCTAGAATGACTTGTTAGACTAGGATTGGACCTAGTATGGCTTAGTTGACCTAGTTTGACTAGTGTAGTTAACTAGAGTTGACCAAAGTTGACTTTAGTCTAGAATGACCTAGAAATCATATAGAATGCATTTTAAAGTTCAATATTACCATTTGGACATGTTGTGACCTATGTTGCTCTAAATAGGACTCATCTACTCTGTCTGGACATCTACACTTATCAGATACTCATGATATCAGGCGAGTACATTCTCTGATCATTTCATACTTGTTAGGATTTATATTCTTGCTCTAGATTACTTTACTTGTTGCTGTCACGTTGTTAACACGGATTAGTACTGTATGAATCTTTACATTGAGATGTTATCCCCCTCGGGGCATCGGGTATCATGTCATGTGCGTTTCACTTTCATCATGTACTCCTGTGCTTTCACTATTCATGTATACTCTTGTGATTCATGTACTCTCATGTGCATCCATTTATGGGCTCTCATGTGAAATATTGTACAATAACATGACTTGTCTGGATCCTTGTGTATTGATTGGGGTACGGGGGATTAGAAGCAGTCATGTGAACAATTCCAAAGTAGTGTAATTATTGTACAACTCATTAGTGTAATCATGTGCAAATTCAAGCCGTTCATATGTCTATCTTGTACTCTACATCACTAGTCACTGTTAGTTCTCTACTTATAGTAGCTATTTATATTACAGTTCTTTCTCTTTTACTACATGTACTTTCTTTTACCGTTTCATGTATTTTACTCTATTGCATGCTTTATTTCCTGTTTTGATATGAACTGTTGAGATTTTGTGCTCCTTCCTGTCCTGATTGGACCTGTTGAAAATATTACAGAGGATGACGAGGACCTTTGCCCTACCTATTATGGAGCTGCCATAGATGACACCTGCGACTTGGACCTTCAGCAGGATCCATCAGAAGTAAAGGATGTTACCCCTATAGTTTAGGCTAGTTAGCTTAGACTTCTATCTTATTCTGATGTCTTATCTCATTTGGATACACTGATGTATATATTTGGGATCTTGTTGTTATTCTCAATGTTTGTGGAGATGTTATCTTAAAACTTAGACTTCTTCTCCTGTTTGTATTTCATTTGAGGATTTTCATTATCTATCTATCTTATCGTACTTCTACCTTAGTTGTGATTGAGTTGTACATTTTTGTATTGTCCTCCGTTTGGAGTGTATATACTGTACAAGTATAATTGTTAGATGTATGTGACATAGGACAGCGTTCTAACCGCCGACACTGCGGCGTAGGCTGGACGTACCCACTTTTCGTGCCCTTACACTGGGTGCTGGTCGTGACACGTTTTTAGTAGTGGCCTACGCAGGTCGAGTTATTTAGTGGTATTCGAACTAGAGTATCACTATAGCCTGCAGTAGGATATAGGATATAGTTTTGACGGTACTCAATCACACCTAGGAAAAACTCTTATCTGATTCTGTCATCTAAAATTCTTGCTGCTTTATTGTCTTCCATTGAAATAAACTGTCCTCCTTTGACATTATCGATTCATTCTCAGTAACTGCCTTCTTGTTTGATCTATCTCCAGGATGGTGCAGACACGATCCCGTCACTCCGGCCAGAGGGATACTACTGAGAGGTCTGCCACTTCTCGTCCGGCTCAGCCCTGTCAGGCAGCTCCCTGGTACCTTCTCATGTTGGAGTTTCTGTCGCATTCGGGGGTGCACCTTCGTCTGTTCAGAGACCTTCCCCCGTTATTCCTGATTTCTTCCAGCAGCAGCTGCCTTCGGGATCGGTTGACGCAGTACAGTTGTTCGCCTTCTTTCAGAGGATGGTGGAGGGCCAGCAGCAGCAGTCCGCTCATTTTCAGCAGGGCATAGAGAATGCCCATCAGCTTGCCCTGACGACGGTAGAGAGAGTCATTGCGCAGCCCCAGGCAGGCCAGATACAGCAGTATCAGTCGAAGACACTAGGATCCAGGAGTTCTCGAAGACGTCTATGGGACTTCTGTGGCATGGAGGGGATTCTTTGGATGACTGGATGGAGCACATCGAGGAGATCTTCCGGCTGGCGGAGATACCAGCTCGACTGCAGATTGAGGCGGCAGGTAGTCAGATGCCAGACCTGGCTCGTACATGGTACCAGACGGACCCAGGATCGTACAGAGGGACAGACTTGGGCAGCCTTCAAGAAGCTACTCATGAAGAAGTTTTTCCCTGACACAGCTCTACGTGCCCTGAGATACAGTTTGAGAGCTTAGTTCAGGACAGTTAGACTGTCGAGGAGTACGCTGGGGAGTTCTGTCGTCTGGGTAGATTTAGTGAGGCACTCAGTGAGACAGCGAAGGCCCAGAGGTTCTGGAAGGGGTTAGTCAAGGAGGTCAAGTCCTTGACCAAGAGTGACCGGAGTGCCACTTTTGAGGAGATTCTGGTGGGTGCCCTAGCAGTAGAGGTTGATCTTGAGCTGAAGCTTAAGAGGGGACGAGACGCTCATAGAGCCAGCAGCAGCGGAGGCCAGGCCAAGAGGCCTCACGTACAGATTCAGTAGCAGCAGCAGCAGAATAGGCCTGATCAACAACAGTTTTAGGGTCAGGGACATACACTTTACCAACATGCACCCAAGCAGCAACCTATTAGTTGTACTTTTTGTAAGAAGCTGGGACATGGATAAATGACTGCATGAAGAGACTAGGCAGGTGTTTACTTTGTAATTCAGCGAGCATCAGTGTAGGGATGTCCCAAGAATCAGACACCATTGACTCAGACAGTAGCAGGAGCTAGGGCTCCGACAGGGCAGCAGAGGTTTGTCCAGCATCAGTAGCAGGCCAGAGGAGGAGGCCAGCAGGGGAGCTTTTGCCATGACAGTTGAGGATGCACAGGTAGTAGGAGGGATACTTGCAGGTTCTGTTCTTCTCGATTCCATTCCCACTTTTGCCTTATATAACTATCTTGAAATTCAATTCCGACATTTTTGTCTACCTCCTTGTTCGTCGATAAATTTGATTCTTAGTATTCTGTGTTGATTTGATTTAGATTTTTTTCCAATATAAGTCGTATGGGCTAGGCCTCAGTTATGGAATTTAGAATTTTCTACAGTCATATTAGCTAGCATAGTGAGGACATATATTCGGATTTTGGACGTATTTCTCGGGTGTGGAAATTTAAGATTTTTGCGGCCAAGCATGCGTAATGTAAAATTTTAAATACCATGATTCTAGAGGTATGTACCTTAGTTGGGGACTCTATGATTATCGTACCCTTGCTTACTAGTATGACGAAGATTCTGAGTCTCATGATTTTGACAGACGCATATGATTATAGGATTGTATGATTAGAGACTTTGATTGATTGGGGTTTGACCTAGAAAGTACGACCATCTTAATTTCGAGGACGAAATTTTTCTAAGGAGGGTAGACTTGTAACAGCCAATTTTCTAAATAAGAATATTTTGAACTTTTGTAATTTTAGTCTTTTAATAATGAGATTTAAATCATGTTATGATTTTTGGTAATTTTTAATTCTTTAAACTATTTTAATTGGTAATTTGTGATTTTGGGGTTTTGCGAGTGAAACCCTAGATACTACTTGACCTAGAGACTAACCATGACCATGGAAACCTAACCATGTGATTAGGGTGATTTATTTCTACATTTTTGCCCAAGGGAATTTTGGTCATTTTGATTTTTGTGAATTATTTATTGCATTGGTGTTGTGATTTTGACTTTTGCTAGTTGTGACTTTAGAGACTAGCCTAGAGTTTGACTTTGGTGGCTTAGTAGCATGGTGTGGGACCCTAATCTAACTTAAGTTGGCCTTAGTTGACTTGAGTGTGTCTAGGTTTCATGAGATGATTGGGAGAGTTTTGCATTTGGACTTATGGCTAAGGAGTTGAGCTAGCTAGCTAACAATCTTGGCCCAAAGCCCACCATGAGAAACCCTAACACTAGCTCTTCATTTGGCCAGCCACCACAGCCACGTATGACCTAATTTCCCCTATAAAGTCTCTCTTCATGACCACTTGCCTCTTTTAGAAATCCCCCTTTAGGAAACCCTAATTTCTTCTCCCTTTTATCATTCCTCACCATTTCTCCACCAAATTGATCACAATCTTTTGCAATTGGTTCTAAATCTGGAATAGAGGTTGAATAAGGCTAGCTTGCAAGGAGGGAGCTCATTTGGACATTGCTTGAGGAAGGGGACTTCACAATTTGGGACTTTTTTTTCATTGAGATTGACTCTCAATAGGAAATCCCTTCAAATCACCTATAAATTCTGATTTTTTTTCCATAGATGCATCCATCTAGGTGTCCCCTAGCTATAGGTGAAGTTTGGTAGGAATTAGAATTAGTTTGGTGTCCGTATTGGATACGTATCAGTGTCATTGCTTATGTGTTTGCTGAAATACATCAAAGGGGTTTTGTTCATATTTTTGAAATCTATTTGAATAGGACTGTAGCCCTATATGTGTACTTTGACTTTCGTGAGGACTGAGCATGAATTGTGTCAATTTTCGTGTCCAAAATCGGACACGAACCCGTACACGAGACAGTGTCTCAGTGCCCTGCTGCTCGGGGTGGAGATCTGTATGTCCGTGTCACTTGGACATGCGACACTTGGCATGGACGTAGGAAGAATATATGCGAATATGCCCCCAAAGTCTCATGGCTTATCATGTCGTGTCGGACACAAATTCTTTTCGTACTGGTTCTATACTGGGACTGAATCACGAAAGATTTCGCGTCTGATACTCACTTCGTGTCCTTCGTAGACACGCGAAGGACACGACGTGGACCCAATTCAGGGTGTCGACACCCTAGCCCTACCCCTACTCTACATGTGGACACAAGTATGACACTTCTCGTGCACTATGTCGAGCCCTAGCAAGCTCAACACAGCCACATAAGGCTTGATTTTCTATGTTTTCTGATACACTGGGATAATTCGATTTTGTCACCTTGTGTCCAACAAATTGGACACGTGGGGACTCTCGTGGACACGTGGGACTATTACCCACCTCTGTACACCTATTTCATTTAATAATTTCGAGTTTTTTTAGAAATTGGATTTTGATTTGGGTTTAACATGTAAAGAATATTTTTTTTCCAGTTTTTGTTGTTGTGATTGGGATGTGATATTTTATGAGATTTGGATATATTATATGTTGATTTCAATTCCTGTTATTGTGTGGGCTGGGTTTTAAACTTTTGATTAGGTTTTGTTGTTCGAATACATATGTATGCATTTGTAAGGGTTACATGTTAACTGAGATTGTATATTAAAAGGAAATTGAAAACTGAGTTTAGTTAGTTCCTGAGAATTGGTTGGGTTTTCATTCTTGTTAACTGATAACATGTCTAACTAAAACCTGAT
>JANAVB010001135.1:0-40000 GCA_029216955.1 Iris pallida
AATTGGCGGGAAAACCTACTAGGCAGGTAGGGCTCCAAGTACACATTATCGCGGTTACGATAAACCAGATGCGCGGGGCGGATGTTGCGCAACCAGGTGAGCATATTTGGAGACAGAAAATGAGAAGGTCCGGTACCATCAAGGTATACATTCCTCACTTCCTCATCGAAAAAATGAGGAACAGACACGAAGAAGTCACACCCATCCACCCTCGCCAGCGCCCTCCGACAAGCTGGCATAGTATTGAATTCCCAAGACAGGCGATGGCATTTGAAAACGAAAGCGTCTTCATCTGCAGCATCTTCCGTTACTCCAGGTCCCATCAAAGACTTGTAGTGCATCGCCAACCACCCCATTAAATAGTGGAAAGGCAGCTCTATGCGCTCAAAGTCTAGCATCTTCTTGCGTGCAATAACCTTGGACGAGAATGTTCGAAGACCATGGTGTATGCTACACACCATAGCAGGAAGAAGGGCCAATCTAACTCCAAATACCAACTTAACGGCTGGGAGAATGAAGTGGCGGCCGATCCTCTCAATAGAACCTGCCCCTCCCGAGACTACGCAGTTTCGTAGCTATATCATTAAAAATCCAGCCAGGAGCGCCTTCTCTGACATTTGTCTGGTACCGTAGTAAAAATAGCTAAGAGAGTCAGTTTGACTCCCGAATATGTCGCTCTTGGACGGCGACTTCTTGACGCTCGACATCAGGTCCTTTATCTCTCCATGGGTTCAAGGGGTTCGAGGAGTAACTTAGCCAGAAGGGTCAACTTTAAAAAGATAATTGACCCAGGATGTGGTGTGGGGAGCGGTCCCTTCTGAGCTATCCACCTTTTTTATAGCCATCTGGTGACAAGCACTATGATGGCACAGCAACTCCTGATACACCGCAACAAAACCTGGGAGTCGTCGGTTCAAGTCCTCGAACTCCTCATTCGACGGGGTATACGCCTCGAAAGGCTCATTCCCCCACAGAAGTTTGGAGACAGTATACATCTCATGGAGAGCAAGCCCTAACTCCCCTCCGGGTGCAAAGAACGTCCCCGTTCGCCGGTTATACATCTCCAAGAGCGCCACGAACAATGGTTTATTGATAGAAAGCCCGTGACAAGTGCCCCGAATGGCATGATAAAGTTCCACTTCCCGTAGGAATGTTCCGTAAGTCTGCAAAATCCAAGTGGTCAACTGGGCCCACGTAGAAGTGGGGTTTATCCAGTTCAGCAATGCCAGTCTGCCAACGGGATAAGATTTTTTACGAGCGAGCCGATTCAGAAAGGTATCAGCTTGAGTAAGTATAAAGTTGGGACCGTATACATTCATGAAAGAGCCTGGGGCCAGACCCATCATGTACCGGAGGACGGAATCCTTACCCGCGTACGCTGACTGTATGTTCGGGTTATAATGGATGTTGCCCATCAACATCCCTGATTGGGTAGGAGTTAAGTTACACACCATCTTCCTGTCCAACAACACCATATTGAACCACGACAGAGGGTAATGACGCTCCATGAGAGGAATATGGATCGCCATCCCATCCAAATAAAAATCCCAGTTCTCGGAGATCTCTAACACTCGGGGATTCTTTATAACTAAAGTGTCTCCAAAGAGGAATGAAGGCTTCAGGTATAATCCATCCAACTTCCCAGTATTCATCATGGCACGGAGATAATGGAGGGTCTGGTTCTCGATGGCGTTCAACCTTTCCGAAGGCTCATTAGCAGGAAATTGATTCAGCACATGCTTAACTAAGTCATCAAGATGCACGCCCAAGGCGAACTGATTTGAGCCCGCTAGAAGTTCCCCCGCAGGATTTACTGGCAGATTCACTAAAGAAAGAAAAGAAACAAGGTCAAAAAGATAGTCGAAACACAACTACTTGATGCTTATGCGGCTTAGTTTAGCATAGCCTTATGCGGCTCAGTTTGAAGGAGTTCATGCTGTTCAGTTCGAGTGAGCTTATGCGGTTCGGTTCAAAATGAGCGTATGCGGTTCAGTTCGGATGAACTCATACTGTCCAATTCGAATAAGCTTATGTGGTTCGACTCGAGATAGGCTTATGCGGTTCAGTGCGGATTAGCTTATGCGGTCTTGTTCAAATGATCTTATGCGGTTCAGTTCAAAATAGGCTTATGCGGTTCAGTTTGAAAAAAGCTCATGCGGTCCAGTCCAGATGAGCTTATGCGGCCCTGATGATGAAGTAGTTATGCGGCTGCAAACAACAACTTTCATGCGGCTCAGGCCTGGGTCATATCCCATACGGCTCGAACATGAGTCGGACATGCAGTACACTTGGAAATACAGGCTCGTGCATAAGATATACGGCGTAGCCATGACATTTCATGTTGATAGTCCTACCAGCAATAGACAGGTGAACGTCGGAGTGAAAAGTAGACACGTCAGTCGACGGAGGAGCCGCCACGTTCGCCGCCACAGTCGATGAGGACGCGATCTTCTTGTCCTTCGCTGCCGCAGACGAAGACACGACCTTCTTTCCCGTAGCAGCGGTAGTCTTATTAGGAGCTATTGCCGATCGTTGATGGGAGAAGACGAAAAGGAAGTCGGCAACAAGGAGTTCGAGCAAAGAGAAAAGGTAAAGAAACCCTAAAAGAATAAATTACTCCTATTTATAGGCGAAGGAGGCTCGTAAACCAACAAACGCCTCGATCCGAACGCCGCCTAAAAGAATAAAGGCACAACGCTTCGGTCAAAGCAAAATTGACCCTTGGGATCCTCCCCCAAAAGGCGGCGTTAATTCAAAAAAACAAATCAAGGGCATTTAATGCAGAAGATTTGTACACGTGGCTGGGACACGTGGCAAAAAGCCTATGCGACCTAACAGTTTATGCGGCCAGATAAATCCATGCGGCTGAACCATCTATGCGGTTAGCAAAGGCCATGCTTCTTATTTAAAGTATTTCAATTTTACAAATTGAAAACTTTGAAGGGGCTACTGTAGAAGCATGGAAAATATCAGAATAAATGTTATATGTGGCTCGGAACAGGAGAACTCCATGCGGCTCATACAGGGGCAGTCCCATACGGCTCGGAGAGACTCTCAGTCTCATGCGGCTTGGAGCAGGAGAATCCATACGGCCTACATAGGGGCAGTCCCATGCGGTTCAAAGAGCCCCTCAACCTCATGCGGCCCGGAAGTATATGCGGCTCACAAACGTCCAACAGATATATGCGGCTCGATCAACACCATGTGTCTCCGTGGGATCCCTTCACACAGCTGGCCATCAAGTAATAGCCTTATTCAATGCTCTGCCGTGATTTGACAGCTGACGGCTTTGGCATAAAGTGCCATGATGGTCCTGTCATAATGACAGGCTCTTCGGAAATAGGGGAAAATCTCTGACACGATCCAAGTTTGCCACGTGGCTACTCTCATGCGCTCAATTGAAGAACAGTTTCATGCGGCTGTCAAGAATCATCTTCCTGCGGTTCACCAAGAAGCCATCTCATGCGTCTCATAAGTACTATACCTATGCGGCTTACCGAGAAGCCATCCCATGCGGCTCGCAAGTACTATACCTATACGGCTCACTAAGATGCTGTCTCATGCGGTTTATGGATATCATACAGCTCTGGCAGGGTCCACCATTAAGACACGTGGCAGAGATTCAATTGCCCCCCCATGACTTGACAGCCTGTAGCAGGGTGATTATGAGACGCATGGTTTTAAATCAATCAAAGATTTACCAGATCCCAATAACCATATTTAACGTTATCCTCATAATTAATGAGATCAGGGCATATCACTCGTGATCAAGCCAATGGGACACGTGGTGAGAGATCCAAGCCGAACACAACCAATCATGAAGATTTAAAGCAATCAGCATTAATCATTCACAGGATTCAATACTATCCACATTTATGGCCCAGATCATTCACGTTAAAGACGAATGGTCTAAATTGATTGAACATCAGGCCACCGCTACTTTGAGAATGAGCAATCATCCAAACCCTAATGATGCTCCCCACTATAAATAGTAGTATGCCATTCCCTTACGAGAGGAGACTATCAGAGAGAGATACGTACATACAGGAAGACACTTCCCCCGATAGTCCGAGAGAAGAATCCACAGAGATCAATCCAGAGAGAGAAGCCAGAAGAGCAATAGGAGGAGAGCAAGAAGAGCATTTCTTCATCAACGCCAACCATCTCTTCACAGGAGCCAAGGCTGCATACCGATCGTCCAAGGAGTAAGGCAGGGCTGCCGTCGCCTTCCCGAGCCTCTATCGTCACCTCCAGAATCTAAAATAAATAATTGTACTTAGACTGCTGTACCTAGGTTTTTGTCCCTAGGCTTTCTTTGTACAAGCGAGTTTGTATTATGAGTCTAAGTTCAGTCCTCCTATAAAACTGTTCTGTACTTTTATAATCAATGGCAAACAGAGACATGATACAAAACTTCTACTAGTATTGGCTTTGGATATTAGAGGGCATACATGGCACTTTTCCTATCCTCTATAATATCCTAAACTTGTAATCACGTCTAAAGTCTTTTACCGAGAATTATACCTCGCCCGTATACTCTGGCTGTGGTAAACCCTTGGTTCCGTGATTCAGATGTGATAAGCTATCAGGTACTCTACTCTATATTTACACAATGTCAAAAGAGGTCAACAAGGATATAGCTTTAGCAATGAATCCGCAACCTATAATTCTTCGAAAGGATTTCAATTCTATGGATTGTGCCTTGCCAGTGCGCTACTGGCTGTAGTGAACCCACATTCTCCATTCTCAAATAATTGACGACAGTGCGCTGCTGTCTAACCATTTCTTTAACTATATCAGTAAAATCATGAGCTTCTAGAGATTCAAACAAGTTGACCAAAAATAGAGCGTAGGTATTCGTCCTATCAGTCACAACATTTGAAATAAAAGATTTAAGATGGAGAAAATAGTTAATGACGAAAGATATACAAACATTCTAGTACCTATTTCATATGCATTTCAAATTGTTGATGGAAACTTTAAATCAAATCCAACTCGAGATTTGTATATGATTAGCATCATCAGAAATTATAAACTAGATCCTTTCAGCAAAATAGTATTTAGAACAGAAAATTCTAACTCATGAAGTGTTGTTTATATCTAATAGAGTAAAGGAAATTGAACATATTATCAAGATTATAGCCTTAATTCTAGGGAAAGCCTAACTAGCCAAGTGAGTAGTATACCCATGTTGGATCGTATCATATTAAGAGCAATAGTGTATCTATAGAGATCTGGCAACTATCTGAATTTAATAATTCTAAATAGTATGACCTATCTAACAACCTTAACTACCCAACGGTCAATTTAAACAAGGGACTCCTAGTCCTAATCATTATCTTAAATCATATTAATCCTAGTTGTGAATGAGCATTTCCTGGTCGCAGGCTCGCAATAGTATGACTAACGTACCATCACGAGTTCACAATATTTTGCAAAAACTGACCTGCATGGGCCACCACAAAAACTTGTCACGACCCGTACCCGCTTTTTCGGATACGAGACGTGTCCAAGCCATCCTACGCCGCAGAGTCGGCGGTAGAACGCTACCAAGCCCGCAAGAAATAAATGCCCAAAATATAAAATTTGTTGCTCATTCATATTTCTAAATTTGTTACAACATTTACAACATTTATAATTAAAGAAAAAAATAAGATTTTACAATTAATGAAATATACAACTGCTATCTATTTCTAGGTTTTTGTCTGCAAGTACACCCGGATCTCCCAAGCTAAGTGAAGCCATAGCTAACCAGAAAAATGATGGTTTTCAGTCAGGAATGGAACAAGTACACAAACCGAGGACAATGCGAAAACACAATAGAATTAACAAGACATGAAAATAACATATGAGATATAAAACTGGAGAGTACTTATGACATGGCACGGTGGAGATGAAAAGGAAAAATAAAGACATCTACCTAGGTGGTGTAAAATATATGTTTCGATATATGAACGGCTAGGGGATAAATCTGACACACTGCATGTGTCGTGTGCAGCGGCTATTATTCAAGAATAGACTCATGGGATAGTTCTGGGTAGTTCATATGTCTACTAAGATATTTTCCCTTCCGACTACTCCGTGTGACGAGCGTGTCAACAAGCAGCAAGATATGTATAGACATAAAATGAAAAGACTACTATGAATCAAAAGCAATCAGAAAGTGCACTTGCCTGAGGTCCTTAGCTGGTGAAACCAATAATACTATACCACTCAATGAGCCACTATCAGTCAACACATGCAGAAGTCTCCAGATGCTGAAATAAATAGTACCAACATTCTCAGAATAGTCAAATTAGCTAGGATTGTCTGCCCTTAAGTCCAATTCTGGATACAGAGGTAAAACGGTAATTTTGGGTCAAAACGGTGTCCGTCGTTGGACCCGCTTTGCACCGAAAAGCGTATTCGAGTCAACGGTCTCTAAAGTTATCAAACTATATGTCAACAGGTCCAGTTTTTTGATATGAACCCAATCGTATGTCCAAAGTTGAATTCCGGCGGGCCGTGCACAAATTTCCCCGGCGTTCCGATTCAACTGTCTCAGAATTAGACCAAACTTTGCATACAGGAACAAAAAATGATACGGTCATGTTGGCAAAAGTTTCGTCTCGCTCTGACGAGCGTGCACAAAGTAATTGAGAAGTTTGCAAAGTGGCCGATACGGGAAATTATGACGGATACGCATCAAATTCGTCGCGCACACGCGACCAATTTGAATTCTGTCGAAGCCCACATGACCACGAAGCCGTTACGCAACTTTCAATTCCTTCGGTTCGCGACCACGTCGCCCAGATTGGTGGGATGCACGTCGTATCGGACAATTTTCTTGTTTTTAAAACAGGTTTTCGAAAAACTTTGGAATTCGATTTCTTGACGCATAGTTGATGATTTTTGAATCCACAAAAAGGGTTGTGAAGCCCTATATGTAGTCTAGGTCTATCTTTAAATAGTTTCTTAATGTTGTGTACGAGTTGATCGGAATCGATCCTCGAACAAGGCATTTGAAACTGTTTTCTAGAATGTTTTTGAAACGGTTTTTTATCGTTTTTGGATCGATTTCCAGAGGAATCAAATCAAATATATTCGAATCTAGTTAGAGGGTCACGTAGATGGTTAGGTTGTTATCTAATCCATGGAAATGGTTCACGTATTTGTTGAGAGGAAGGAGAAATCGTACCTCAAACAGGGGGTTTTGGCTACCGATGCTGCTGCCTGTGCTGTGGCTTGGTCGGTCGGCCATCGGCGGCGTTCCGGCGATAGGCGGCCACAGGCGGTCGGGCGTGCGCAGGAGCGTTGGTGAGGTCGGGGAGTAGTTGGACTTAGGATTTTGTGAATTTCTCTCCTTCTCTCGGTCATTCCTATGATATATATATGTTCAGTTATTGAACAGAAGGGGGGTCGGCCTTCTCTGGATGGGGAGCTCAGCTATGGGCTCTTGGGCCGAATTGTCGGGCTCTTGGCTGAGTTCTGTATAAATTCGGCTGGGGAAATTTGGGGCAGGCCGGGCCGGGCTGCTCGGGCCGGTCTTATCTTTTTCTTTTTTGTTTCTTTGTCTATTTCTTTTTATTTCTAGCATATATATCGATATATATACAAGTATCTATGTACACTACATATATGTATGCACACATATACATATATAATATATATCCACTTATATATGTATATTTATTTTTTACATAAACATACACATATATTTAATATATATTTATATGTATTCATACACATTCACAAATTTATTTATTTATATATATATACACATACGCACATATTTATCCTTTTTGATAAAAAAATAATAACTAATAATAAATTTAATACTCAATAACCATAATAATAATAAAAATATTTCTACTTTTCGGGAAGGAGAGCTACAAGGGGATCACCGTACTGACCGAGGGGGTACCGTTGTCTGTTGTGCCTTCACTAGAGAGAAATATGGTGTGGCAGTTCGGTAGGGGAAACAGGTAAGATCGAGTAAGCGACTGATACTTACCCTCTTTGGTTAGGGGAACACGCCTAACAGGTTTTCTCTTAAGCTCAGGATGAAGACGATAATAATGCTTTGATAGATGACCGCGTAGATGACAGTGGGAGCAGAAGATAATGTGATTATCGTAGACGATTTGCTGGGTGTGGGACTGGTTTCCAAGTTTAATGAGGATGTAGTTGGGGGGCTCGGAAGTGAGATCAAGTTCCACGCAGATCTTCGGATAGTGAGCTTTGGTCAGGTTGCTGGTTTCTGCTGCAGTGGCCACATAAGTCTCGAAGGAGTTGGCTATACGCCTAAGGGCCGCTAGGAGGAAACAAATAAGGGGGAGGTTGGGAAGGGTCATCCAGGAGGCAACCGTCATTGAGTCTTCCTTGGTGCTAAAGGTCGCTGACCATTTGATAATCTTCATCTGGTGGGAGTCCACCCTGCTGGTGCCTTTGGTCCACACTGTCCTGTGGTCATGGTCGGAGGAGAGGTAGAGCAGGATATGCTTGGGGTCAAGGGGTGTAACTCTTATTCTATAGAGAGCCTCCAGCTGGCAATAACCTCCTGAACACGAGAGAGTTTGGGATAGCTTGAGGAGAATTTGAGAATGAAGGAGTGGGAGAAGGAGGTGGCCAGGAAGGATAGTTCCTGTTCGGAGAATGGAACTAAAGGCACAGGAGATTCTACCGAGTACTCAACATCGGAGAGAGGGACATCAGGGATCAGGAGTCCCTGCCTGTCTACCCTGTCCGGGCGAAGCTTATCGGTGTAGGAAGGCAACGGAATGCCCGCCGAGGAAATGGGTCCCTGGGCAACGAGGGATGACCTGCGCAGTGGAGGGAAGGCCCTGAGCACCCGAAGTCGTTGCAGCCTTCGAGGCACCGGTATACGTTAGAGTCTTATTCGATGGTTCGGAGAGGATGTGTTGCTCCACACCCAAGGTGGCCGAACAGGGGGCAGAGGCTCCTTGCGGCAAAGGAGGAGATTGTGCATAGCTTGCATATCAGGCACATGTTGGTTATGGTGTGTAAAATGCCCCAAATTATGCACCATAGCTTGCGCATAGCTCCGCATAGGCTGAGATGCGTAATGGGGATCGACGTACAGCATGTATTGGGATACGCCAGAGACGGTGAGAAAGGGATCTCCTGAAGAGCGCCCCGCTGGGGGGATCCGGGGAGCGCCAAGCCGAAGGGGACCAGGTTGCACCAACATAGGCAGCACTGGTGGCGCCAACCACGGTTCCGCCATGTGAGGCATCGTAGGTTGTGCCAGACCCAACTGTGCCACCATACCCAGGTTGGCGCCTAGCCGTGGGGACCCGAGTTTCGCCAACAAAGTAGGTTGTGCCAACCGAGCAGGTTGTGCCAACAAAGTAGGTTGCACCAACTGCGTAGGTTGTACCAATCCCGAGTACGCTGAAGCATGCTGGACAGGTTGCGCCATCAGCGCCTGAGGTGGAAGCACAGGTTGCACAGAGCCTTGGAAGCATCCAGCCGTAGGGACCCGTATAGCGCAGGTTATGCGAGATCTGCTTGCGCCTGAGCTGGGCGGCCAGGTTGCGCCAACAAGGCCATATGTGGCATCTCAGGTTGTGCGACAACATAGGTTGCGCCAACCATACCAGAGTATGTCGAATTCGAAAACCTGAAGGGAAACACGAGATTCAAATTCGAATTACGGGAAGGTGAGCGGAAAGGATGGGAAAGGAGATGGAGGGAGGGAGCCATCAACGGACCTGAAGCCACATCCGGCAGCGTCGGAGAGGAGCATGACGTCGGTCATCTTTCTGAAGATGTTGTGGCCCAGCGTACAGCCGGAGAGGGGGTGGGAGCCCCTAATCCCGACCGTGGCCAACTGGCCGGGGGACCAAGTGAAGGTCGGGCGGAGGCGACGAGCATAGTTAGGGGGTTCGCCGGAGCCTGGAGTCCCAGCCATGGGGGTGTGGAGTCTGCGCCATAACCGACGAGCAGACCCAGGCGCTCGGACGTAGGATGGGCGGGCGGGGGGGAGAGGGATAGAGGAGCTGGTGTTACTGTTGGGAAAGGAGGACGGGCGGGGGCGAGGGGCAGGGGGAATAGGAGAGGCGGCCGACTACGCTGCGGTGGCCGGGAGGGCCACCGGGCAGCAAGGGGCCTGGGGGATCTTGTGAGCAAGGGGAAGGGGGACGGTCATGCTGTTCTTATATGTATATATATATATATATAAATATATATATATATTTAAAAAAATATATATATAATATATATTTTTAAAACAACCACTCATTTTATTCATGAAGCCAAAAAGGCCGAACATATACATGTATACCATAAGGTGCAAAATACCGAAGCCTATACAAGTATACTGAAAAAGGCAGAAAACTGGAAAGCAAAACGGCTAAGCAGGAGATAAGAGAGATTTCCAGAATGCTGATTGGCCGTGAGAACAGAGGGAGCTTCATTTGTGGTACTGACCAATGGTCTCCCTAATCAGTTGTTCAGCGGTGAACTGGTGGCCTTCATATCTAGCCTTGTTGCGATTCTTCCAGATCACCTACGTGGCGGCGGCCGCAACAATCTGGTGGCCGTGGGACACGTTGGCCCAGGTCGCCACAATGTCGTCGAAGGTGTCACCCCCGTGGGGTATTCTGTAACGCTGGGATAGGGCTCTCCAGACCTGGGCTGGGAGGTCCGCTTGACTGAGGATATGGTTAACCGTTTCAGATTGACGTTCGTTGTAGCAAGTGCAAGCTGACGCAAGGCTGAATCCGATAGTGTTGAGGGAGTCATCAGTGGGAAGGATATTGCGAATGGCTCTCCATATTAGTAAGGACCAGTTCTTGGGGATGCATGTCTGCCAAAAAGATCCAACGGTAGGAGATGGCACTGCATTGCGCCCGATAACTCTCCTGGCCGATTTAACCAAGAATGCATCAGTAGTAACTGGCTCCCACACGATCTTATCAGCTTCTGACCCAATAGTTAAACCGCTACGGCGGATGCGATCGATCACCTCTACCCCGGCCCATTCACAGATTTTGTCCCAATTCTAATTGTTATCAGAGGGATCCCACAATTCCTTGATGGAGTTGAGCCTCGGGGTCTCTGAGAGGTTAGGAAGTAGGATGTCACCAACCCAGCGCTCCTGGAATGCCGACGAATCGTCGATGCCCATCTGGAGGCAAATCCTGGATTCTGCTAGAGACCGCCCGATGAGGATGTGATGCCAAGCCGCAGAGGATCTAATGTAGGAGATGGCCTTGGATGGGTGGATGTGTTTGATGTATCTTGCCTTCATGAATTTGGTCCATATGTTTTGACCCGTGCGAAGCGTCCACCAAAGTTTCATCGAAAAGGCATTAACGATATGGAAGAGTTTAGTGAAACCAAGTCCCCCCTCCCCAGTAGGATGAGACATGGTCTCCCAGCTGGCACAATGGTGCCTGTCATGGCCTTCGCTGTGTCCCCAGAAAAAGTTATAGAAAATACTCTCGGTGGAGGATAGGACTTTCTTGGGGGGAGCAAGTTGCCAGGGTGTAGATGAAAATGGAAGTGAGGACGTGGTTGATAAGGATCATTTTGCCTCCCGGGGATAATGTGGCGTTATGCCAACCCTCTACTTTTTCCTGATCCAACTGATCAGGTTCTCGAAAATGTCGATGTTGGATTTGCCGTACACGAAGGGGCATCCAAGGTAGTGGAATGGAGGATGGTTAATGGAGAAGGAGGTGGTGGTGGAGAGGCTGGCTTTTTTCTCTCTATTGCCATTATGGTGGGTGTAGATAACACTTTTGGTCGGGTTGATCTTCTGACGCGAGCATCTGGCGTATCTCTGAAGTGTTGTCTGGATGACTTCCACCGATCTAACGTCCTCGGATGAGAAGATTAGGATATCGTCTGCGAAAGCCAGGTGGGTGATGATCGGGCAGCCACTGGCAGTATGATAGTGCTAGAAGTTGGGGGTACTCGCCATCTTGTTAAGGTTTCTACTTAATACGTCCGTCGCGATGATGAAGATTGTGGAAGGTAGGGGATCACCTTGTCTCACCCTGCGGCTAGATTTGAAGAATCGTCCGTATGATCGTTGATACTGTCATGACCCACACCCACTGTGAGGGTACGAGCACGTAACAACGCCCAGCCTACGCCGCAGTGTCTGCAGTAGAACGCTATTCTAGGTCACTATCTAACCAACAATCACGCAATTATATAATATACTTGTCAAGATCTCAACTCCGAACGGAGGACAAGTATAGATATAATGTAATCTCAATCACAGTCTAAGCACGATATGATAACACAGAAGATTATAACTAAGACTAAATAACAGCAAAAAACCTAACTACTAAATAATATAATCTCAGACAATCTCAAACAACATTTCTCAACTTATTTACAACTCATGTTCTAAAGCATGAAAACTAAAACAAGACAACTAGCTAATCTTCCGATCACTCCTGAGTGTCGGGGCCATAGGTAGCTAAGCCATATCCTAGTCCATAATATGTAGGGCATGTGTCCTCAGGGCAATCATCTGTAAAAATTTTAACAGGTCCAGTCAGGACAGGAACGAGTACAACACATCAAGAAAATCCAAGTAAATGACAGAGAACTATAAAGCAATTATAGACAGTTTTATTGATGAACATGGTGGTTTATATTCAGGTGATGGTATAGAGAAACAGATAAGATACAAGGAAAGTGAGTAACTAAAACAAGAGCAGAATCATGGCAATAAAAACTGTAAAATAAATCTAGCTGAACTAGAGTAACATGATAAGTCCAGACAGTAAATATAAACCAAATGTAATCCTATGTAAATCCAGTACGGGACGAATCTAATACAAGATGAATCCAGTACTAGACGATTCTAGTCAGTGATCAAGAATCCAGGTGAGACCAGCTATAATCTAATAGTGTGTTTTAAAATACCGAGATCGACATGTAAACGACTGTAGGTATCAGGCACATCTCTCACTGATCAGGCGAGAGATGGCTATGCTTCAAGTAGATTCCAGAAGGGAGATTCCAGATTTGGGGTATGTCTACATACCTTACTCAATATTTTCCCGCCCCGTAATACAAGTGAATCCAGTACAAGATACGAGAATCGAGAGAGTCCAGCCAAAAACGATGATAATAGTAATGATTCCAGAATGATTCCAGTAATAGTGGCCAGACAATATGGTAAGTGTGTCGCATACATGAATCCAAAAATATCCATACGTGTGGTAACAGAGAATATAAAGCTAACTAGAACTGAAGTACAGTAACTGACAAATAATGAGAGAACTATCAGAGAATGTACTCGCCTGATACTCTTAGAAGAGTAGTATAATATCAGATGTCTGCAACAGAGTCACAATATCCTAAACAGAGAAATATAGGTTATAATGTGTTTAAAATAATACAGATGATGTTTATGATGCATCTATATGATTTCTAGGCCAATCTAGATCAAAGTCAATAAAGTCAACCTGGTCAACTATCTAGGTCGAAATAGGTCAAGCCTAAGCCAAACAAGTCTCACTACACCTAGCCAGCCTATTCTAGCAAGCACATACCATTTCTAGGCTATATAAGTCAACTATACACTTAACTGGCAGCCATACCCATAGGCAATGAGCCATAGGCTATAGGCCCATAGGCTATATTACCTATAGTCCAAACCACATATTCACATATATATATTAATATATTTAAATTAATATAATAACCACATGATAATATATAGGCTACAATATAATATGCATCACATAAAAATATATTATATATATATATATATATATATATATATATACATATTTATGTATATACCTAGATTGATATACCTAGAGTGATAGGGAATAGGGATAGGGAATAGGGAACGTGTATTTGTGTACATGTGTGTGTGATACAAAGGGTGTGTGTGTCGATGAGTATCAATAGAGTGTGTATGTGTGAGTGTGGATACATGGGTGTGTGTAGAGTGACATGATGTAAGAGGGTAATGTGTCAATAGAGCTTAGAGTGTGTGGCAGTGTCATATGTGAGTGAAATAGAGTGTGTTCTGTGTGTGTGGGGAGACATGACAGTTTAGTTAATAGGCTAGTGTCAATAGGATTTTTAGGAATGTAGCATGGGTGTGATAGGAACATTAGAGTGTGATACAAAGGGTGTTAATGTATGTGTGTACATGAGTTAACTGAGATTAGCTAAAAGTTCCATTCAAGACCCAATATCAATTGAAAACCATCCTTCAACTACCAATCAAAAACCAATTGACAGCAACTATACACATATACAGGAATTTGGTTGAAACTGGAATTTAAGTGACAGTATCAAGTTCAGTTCCTGTGTCATTCTCAGGTTTGGGTTTTCAGAAAAGTGAATCTACATGGCAGTTAGCTACTAGGGTGTGTTGTATCAATGGTGTACAGGGCTATATTCTCAGGTTATGGGTGTGTGTGTAGCGTGGGGCATCACATTCAAGATTTCAGTTTAAAAAACATCAATACATTAGTTACCAATATACATATACATGTATATCAACCCAAAAACAGTGTCAATGTGTATGCATGCGTGTGTGTGTGGTGTATGAAAGCAGGGTAAAAAGAACTGTTCTCAGGTTTACTCAAATATCAACCAGGTATCTAAACCCAAACACAGGTATTCAACTGGGAAACAGTGTTTTAAACTCAATATAAAACTGTTAAAGAAAGCTGAAATGAAAACAGTTTAAACAATGATTCAACAGCACACCTTAATCAATCAAAATGAGTTAACACATTTCAAATTCCTCAAAAACTCAATTCGAACTGTCAAACTGGGTAATGTAATCAGTTTCCAGGTTTTGAGTTGAAACAGTGCATATTGAGCATAAATTCGAATCCAATCCAAAGCACACTCGAAATAAAATCAACATACCAAATCAAATCGAACCAATCCTTATTCAAACTTCGAAAATCCATACAATCCCAAATCGAAACCAAAAACTGAAACCCAATTTCAAGTTCACTATTCAGGTGACAGAACACCCAAGTTCAGTCGATTTCGAGATACAAAACTAAAAAGAAACCAAAATAATGCCTACACAGATTAGGTGTCACATGGTGTCCATCACGTGTCCAACTTTGTCCAACGAATGGGTACGAAGTGTCAAGAAAAAGAGATGAAACCCCAGTGACAGAACTGGCGGTTAGGGCTGTCTCGTGCAGCCATGTCGTGTCCGATTGGACACGACTCAGTGCTCGAGACGAGCCGTGTTCTTGCAAGATGACACGTGGGATATAGGGCTAGGGACTGAACACCTTGCCCGTGTCCAAGTGATGTCGATGTGTCGATACGAGACCGTATCAGTGGCTTGAATTTTGCGTGTGTGCGTGTCAGAAATTTCAGTACGGGCTCGAGAACTTCCTCGACTCGCAACCAAGTGTCACAAAACTTGGTGAGCGTCTAGTCAGACATGGGACCCATCACCTCGTCAAATTTCACGTGTCCTAGCGAGGTAACGTGTCCTGTGTCAGCCCCGAAATATAGGGCATGCGCACAGCGTGCACGAGCAGTGTGAGGTCGATACGCGATTGGTTTCTCCGCGCATACTGAACGAGGACCCACGAAATTTTGTGGGAGTCCTGTCAGTCACTAGGGCCACGTACACGCCAAATTTGGTGTCACGAAGTGTCGTGTCCAATGAGAAATCAGACACGGGAAGCAGGGTACCCGACCGAAACCCCGTGATGCGTGTCCAGCACAAATTATGACACGAAAATGACACCAAACATGACTCAGTCTTCACAAAAATTAATATAATTATCCAGATCTAAAAATTCATGTAATTGGTTTTCAAAAATTGAAAATAAAATCCTTAGAGGCACTTCGTCAAACACCTATACATACACTACGACACGTGTCCGATACGGACACCAAACGGACACGAAATCTAACCAAAATTCCGGGGCAGCTAGGGGACTCCTAGATCTAGCCCTAAATACAAAGAAAACAAAATTTTAGATCAATTTTGGAGTTTTACCTATAGGTGCAAAAAGTATGAAAAAGCTTCAAATGGAGGATTCTTTCTTGCTAGCCAAATGCTCCCAAATTGTTCCAAAGCTGGGATTACTCTCCATACACAGGAAATAGAAGGGTATTAGGCTCTAATGTAAGAAACTAGAGTGGAAAAGGATTTAAAATGGAGAATCTATGGAATAGGGAAGAATAGACAAACCTTTCTTTTTCCTATGTGCTCTTTTAATACAAAAGAGGCAAGAACTAATTAGGAGATTATTTATAGGGAAGGGAATGACCTAGTGGTTGGTCATAAATGAAAGAATTAGGGTTATGGTTTCACTAATGGGCTATGGGCCAAGTTGCACCAGCTAACTAGCTCAAGTCCTTAGCCTTTGGTCCAATGCAAAAAAATCCTCCTATTCTCTTCATGAAACTTAGCCAACTTAAGTCAACCAAGACCAAATTAAGTTATTAGGGTCCATACCATGTTAAATAAGTCACCAAAGTCAAGGTCAAAATATAGGACAGTCTCTTAAGTCACAGCTAGTCAAAAGTCAAATTAACAATCACCAATGTAATAATTCATAAAATAATTCAAGGAGGCCAAATGACCAAACTATCCTAATGCTCAAAAGTAGAAATAAATTATCCTAATGACATGGTCAGGCTCTATGTCAGACAGTCTCTCAGGTTACACTAGCAAGGCATCAGAATCACAAGCCATGACTTAAAACAGTTTTAAATTGATTAAAAATCACCAAAATCATAATGTGAGTTAAATACAAATAAATAATAATTATAAATACAAAATTTCAAAAATACCCTCATTCCAGAAACTGGGTGTTACAAATCTACCCCCTTTAAAAAAATTTGTCCTCGAAATTGATGATCACACACGCTTCGTAGGTTAAACCCCCAATCAATTAAAATCGAAGCAACACAATCCTACTGGTCGTGATTCCACAGTCTTGAACATGGTAGCTACACTATCTAGCAATCACAAGCAATATCCTGGCAGGTACTAAGGGAAATCACACAACAGGATGGAAGGAAGAATAGGGAAGACTTACCGGCTAACCCGTCACCCATAGCGTCGGTATACTCGACTGTCAGTGCAAAAGCCCTGCCCCTCTGGGGTGTATCCCTCTGATGGTGCGGGGTACGGTGCTGCGCTACAGGTGGCCTAGCTCCCTCTATCTAATCCATGACACTCAAGTAATATCCATCCTGATATTCCACTCAATTATACTAGGGCACCATCTATATGGTATCTATTCTGCAATCTGATAATCATACCCGTCTATCAAGAACCATGTTACCAGAATCCTCGTCACACCAGTAATTATGGCTGCGATAATCCATAGAGTCCACAACTAATATACATACCTCTAGAATCATGGTATTTAAAATTTTTGTATTGCCGCTAGCTTGGCTGCGCAAACTTTAAATTCCCACACCTGAAAAATATATCCAAAACCAGACTCTATCTCATCGCCCAACCAGCTGATATGGTTGTAGAAGACTCTAGATTCCATGACTGAGGCAACATAGCCCATAATGTTATCTTGGTAGAAAATCAAGTCAATAATGAATACCAAGAATAAAATTCAACGATGAATCAGGAAAGATATACAGATACTGTCAGAATTGTATTTCGAGATAGTTTATAATGAGATTCTCAAGGATCATCCCAGGAATTTTCTCAAGTAGTCCTAACTGTGATTGAGTACCTCTCCGTTAAAGCCTATCTCTCAATCCTATTACAAGCTCGCAGCAGTACAACTAAGCCACCGTACTATCGCAATATCGCACTAATACGACTCTCGACCGGCATGGGCCACCACTAAAAATGTGTCACGACCCGCACCCACTGTGAGGGTACGAGCACGTAACAACGCCCAGCCTACGCTGCAGTGTCGGCAGTAGAACGCTGTTCTAGGTCACTATCTAACCAACAATCACGCAATTATATAATGTACTTGTCAAGATCTTAACTCCGAACGGAGGACAAGTATAGATATAATGTAATCTCAATCACAGTCTAAGCACGATATGATAACACAGAAGATTATAACTAAGACGAAATAACAGCAATAAACCCAACTACTAAATAATATAATATCAGACAATCTCAAACAATATTTCCCAACTTATTTACAACTCAAGTTCTGAAGCATGAAAACTAAAATAAGACAACTAGATAATCTTCCGATTACTCCTGAGTGTCGGGGCCATAGGTAGCTAAGCCATCTCCTAGTCCATAATATGTAGGGCATGTGTCCTCATGGCAATCATCTGTAAAATTTTCAACAGGTCCAGTCAGGACAGGAACGAGTATAACTCATCAAGAAAATCCAAGTAAATGACAGAAAACTATAAAGCTGTTATAGACAGTTTTATTGATGAACATGGTGGTTTATATTCAGGTGATGGTATAGAGAAGCAGATACGATACAAGGAAAGTAAGTAACTAAAATAAGAGCAGAATTATGGCAATAAAGACTGTAAAATAAATCTAGCTTAACTAGAGTAACATGATAAGCCCAAACAGTAAATGTAAACCAAGTGTAATCCTATATAAATCCAGTACGGGACAAATCTAATACAAGATGAATCCAGTACAAGAAGATTCTAGTCAGTGACCAAGAATCCAGGTGAGACCAGCTATAATCTAATAGTATATTTTAAAATAATGAGATTGACATGTAAACGGCTGTAGGTATCAGGCACATCTGTTACTGATCAGGCGAGAGATGGCTATGCTTCCAGTAGATTCCAGTAGGGAGATTCCAGATTTGGGGTATGTCTACATGCCTTACTCAATATTTCTGCCCCGCAATACAAGTGAATCCAGTACAAGACACGAGAATCGAGAGAGTCCAGCCAAACACGATAATAATAGTAATGATTCCAAAATGATTCCAGTAATAGATGCCAAACAATATGGTAAGTATGTCGCATTCATGAATCCAGAAATATCCATACGTGTGGTAACAGAGAATCACATAAAGCTAACTAGAACTAAAGTACAGTAACTGACAATAATGAGAGAATTATGAGAGAATGTACTCGCCTGATACTCTGAAAAGAGTAGTATAATATCAGATGTCTACAACAGAGTCACAATGTCCTAAACAGAGAAATATAGGTTATAATGTGTTTAAAATAAGACAGATTATGTTTATGATGCATCTACATGATTTCTAGGCTAATCTAGGTCAAAGTCAACTCTAAGTCAACCCTGGTCAACTGTCTAGGTCAAACTAGGTCAACTAGGTCAAGCCTAAGCCAAACAAGTCTCACTAAGCCTAACCAGCTTATTCTAGCAAGCACACCCCATTTCTAGGCTATACAAGTCAACTGTACACTTAACTAGCATTCAAGCCATACCCATAGGCAATGAGCCATAGGCTATAGGCCCATAGGCTATATTACCTATAGTCCAAACCTCATATTCACATATATACATATATTAATATATCTAAATTAATATAATAACCATATGATAATATATAGGCTATAAAATAATATATGTATCACATACATATATATACATATATTATATACTTAGAGTGATAGGGAATAGGGCACATGTATTTGTGTACATGTGTGTGTGATACAAAGGGTGTGTATAATGAGTGTCAATAGAGTGTGTATGTGTGAGTGTGGATACATGGGTGTGTGTAGAGTGACGTGATGTAAGAGGGTAATATGTCAATAGAGCTTAGAGTGTGTGGCAGTGTCATATGTGAGTGAAATATAGTGTGTTCCTATGTGTGTGGGGAGACATGATATTTTAGTTAATAGGCTAGTGTCAATAGGATTTTTAGGAATGTAGCATGGTGTGATAGGAACATTAGAGTATGATACAAAGGGTGTTAAAGTGTGTGTGTACATGAGTTAATTGAGATTAGCTAACAGTTCCATTCAAGACCCAACATCAATTGAAAACCATCCTTCAACTACCAATCAAAAACCAATTGACAGCAACTATACATATACAGGAATTTGGTTGAAATTGGAATTTAAGTGACAGTCTCAAGTTTAGTTACTGTGTCATTCTCAGGTTTGGGTTTTCAGGAAAGTGAATCTACATGACAGTTAGCTACTAGGGTGTGTTATGTCAATGGTGTACAGGGCTATGTTCTCAGGTTATGGGTGTGTGTGTGTAGCATGGTGCATCACATTCAAGATTTCAGTTTAAATAAACATCAATATATAAGTTACCAATATACATATACATGTATATCAACCCAAAATATTGTCAATGTGTATGCCTGCGTGTGTGTGGTGTATGAAAGCAGGGTAAAAAGAACTGTTCTCAGGTTTACTCGAATATCAATCATATATCTAAACCCAAACATAGGTATTCAACTGGGAAACAGTATTTTAAACTCAATACAAAACTGTTAAACAAAAGCTGAAATGAAAACAGTTGAAACAGTGATTCAGCACACCTTAATCAATCAAAATGAGTTAACACATTTTAAATTCCTCAAAAACTCAATTCGAACTGTTAAACTGGGAAATGTAATCAGTTTCTAGGTTTTGAGTTGAAACAGTGTACATTGAGCATAAATTCGAATCCAATCCAAAGCACACTAAAAATGAAATCAACATACCAAATCCAATCGAACAAATCCTTATTCAAATCTTCGAAAATCCATACAATCCCAAATCGAAACCAAAAACTGAAACCCAATTTCCAGTTCAGTATTCAGGTGACTGAACACCCAAGTTTAGTTCGATTTTGAGATACAAGACTAAAAACAAACCAAAATAATGCGTGCAGAGATTAGGTGTCACATGGTGCCCATCACGTGTCCAACTGTGTCCAACTAATGGACACGAAGTGTCAAGAAAAAGAGATGAAACCCAAGTGACAGAACTGGCGGTTAGGGCTGTCTCGTGCAGCCATGTCGTGTCCGATTGGACACAACTCAGTGCTCGAGACGAGCCATATTCTTGCAAGGTGACATGTGGGATATAGGGCTAGGAACTGAACACCCTGCCCCATGTCCGAGTGGTGTCGATGTGTCGATACGAGACCGTATCAGGGGCTTGAATTTTGCGTGTGTGCGTGTCAGGAATTTCAGTACGGGCTCGAGAACTTCTTCGACTCGCAACCAAGTGTCACGAAACTTGGTGAGGGTCTAGTCTGATATGGGACCCATCTTGTCAAATTTCATATGTCCTAGTGAGGTGTCGTGTCCTGTGTCAGCCCCGAAATACAGGGGATGCGTACAGCATGCACGAGCAATGTAAGGTCGATGTGCGATTGATTTCGCCGCACACACTGAACGAGGACCCAAAAATTTTTGTGGGAGTCATGTCAGTCACTAGGGCCACGTACATGCCAAATTTGGTGTCACGAAGTGTCGTGTCCAATAAGAAATTGGACACGGCAGCAGGGCGCCCGACCGAGCCCCCGTGCTGCGTGTCCAGCACAAATTACGACACGAAAATGACACCAAACACGACTCGGTCTTCAAAAAAATTAATATAATTATAGATCTACAAATTCATGTAATTGGTTTTACAAAAATCGAAAATAAAATCCATAGAGGCATTTCGTCGAACACCTATACATACACTATGACACGTGTCCGATACGGACACCAAACGGACACGAAATCCATCCAAATTTTAGGGACAGCTAGAGGACTCCTAGATCTAGCCCTAAATGCAAAGAAAACAGAATTTTAGATCAATTTGTGAAGTTTTACCTATAGGTGCAGAAAGCATGAAAAAGCTCCAAATAGAGGATTCTTCCTTACTAGCCAAATGCTCCCAAATTGTCCCAAAGCTGGGATTACTCTCTATACATAGGAAATAGAAGGGTATTAGGCTCTAATGCAAGAAACTAGAGTGGAAAAGAATTTAAAGTGGAGAATCTATGGAATGTGGAAGAATAGACAAACCTTTCTTTTTCTTATGTACTCTTTTAATACAAAAGAGGCAAGAACTAACTAGAAGATTATTTATAGGGAAGGGAATGACCTAGTGGCTGGTCATAAAGGAATGAATTAGGACTAGGGTTTCACTAATGGGCTATGGTCCAAGTTGCACTAGCTAACTAGCTCAAGTCCTTAGCCTTTGGTCCAATGCAAAAAATCCTCATATTCTCTTCATGAAACTTAGTCAACTTAAGTCAACCAAGACCAACTTGAGTTAGATTAGGGTCCATACCATGTTAACTAAGTCACCAAAGTTAAGGTCAAAATCTAGGACAGTCTCTTAAGTCACAGCTAGTCAAAAGTCAAATTAACAATCACCAATATAATAATTCATAAAATAATTCAAGGAGGCCAAATGACCAAAATACCCTCATGCTCAAAAGTAGTAATAAATTATCCTAATGACATGGTCAGGCTCTAGGTCAGACAATCTCTCAGGTTACACAAGCAAGGCATCAAAATCACAAGCCATGGCTTAAAATAGTTTTAAATTGATTAAAAATTACCAAAATCATAATGTGAGTTAAATACAAATAAATAATAATTATAAATATAAAATTTCAAAAATACCCTCATTCCAAAAACTGGATGTTACAATAACCATCGAGAACCATGAGTTGCTGATCGATCTCCACACAATGTTAGTCCAACTTTCAGAAAATTCGAAGGCTCTGAAGACCCAGATCATGAATTGCCAGTCCAGTCTGTCGTAAGCTTTCTCCATGTCCAATTTGATGACAATGTTACCAACTCTAGCTGGAAGCTTCATGCAGGTGATTAACTTCTGGGCTAACATGATTTTATCTTGGATGTTCCTACCCCTGACAAAGCCACTTTGTTCTTCCGAGATGATCTTAGGAAGAAGGCCAGCCATAAGGGAGGCAATGATCTTGGATATGATTTTGTTGGTGAAGCTACACAGACTGATGGGGTAAAAGTCACAAAATGTCTCAGGGTTATCCTTCTTTGGGATGAGGATGAGGTTGGTGCTCGAGATAGCTCTGGGATAAGTAGCACCTTGGATGAAGGCGACGACCGCATTGTGGATGCCTGCCTTGAAGATGTCCCAACATGTGCAAAAGAAATCCTAAAAAACCCGTCTGGCCCAGGAGCAATGTGTGCGTCAAGGGCCCGAATGGCTTCTTTCACCTCTTTATTAGAAGGTGGTTGTTCAAGCCGGATGTTGTCGGTGTTGCTAATAAGTTGGGGAACCTCGTCCAGGAAAGAGTTGACTTTGAGGACCGTTTCCTTGGAGAACATACTGGAATAGAACTTTGCAGCCTCTTCTTGGATGCCTTTTTGGTTGCCGATGCAGGTCCCATTATCGTCGACAATCTGATGATGGTGAGTTTCTGTCTACGACCATTGACGCAAGCGTAGAAGTAGCTCGAGTTATTGTGTCCCTCACTGTCCTATTTAAGTCTCGTTTTTTGCTTCCAGAAATTGGTCTCAACTTTCAGCCTAAATTTGGGGATGGCTTTGGTGAGGTTCAGAGCTTGCCTGGTTATTGGCGAGTTATCGGAGATGTACCGAGCCTCAGTGCGAGTGATGTCATCCTCGGCCTCACGAATGGCTCGAAAAATATTGTCGTAAGCTTGCTTTCTCCAAGCTGCGAGGGCTATCCTCGTGGCCTTGAGCTTGTTGGCGACCAGGCTGAGAGGAACAGGGGAGTCCGTGTTGTTCCAAGCTTCTGTTATAACACTCAAGAATTGGGGGTGCTTGCTCCAAAAGTCCAGGAAGCGGAAGCTCTTCTTGGACTAGTCGGATATGCTTTTAATACCAACTAGGAGGGGAGCATGGTCAGATTCGTTGGCATTAAGGTGTGAAAGCTTTGAAGTAGTCCCCATACCATGCCAGTGGGCGTTAGCTAAGGCCCTGTCGAGGCGGGAGTATTGTCTACGGTCGCCTTCCTACATGTTGCACCAGGTGAAGGCGTTGCCGGTGAATGGAAGAGAGGTGCAGTAAGAGTTGAAGATGAAGTTGTTGAAGACTAGCATGGCGGAATGGGGTGGAGGGCGGCCGCCAATCTTCTCTTCTCTGCAAGTAATAGCGTTGAAGTCCCCGATGCAAATCCACGGAAGGTTGTGGTGGTGTTGGTTGATGTCCAATAGATCGTTCCAAAGATGCTTACGGTCCGCAATGTCACTGCTGCCGTAAAATACGAAAAGGATGGCGCGCTTGGGGATCAACGGGTGTTCCACCCAACAGGAAAGGACTTGCCTAGTATCTTAGATGACCTCTATGGTGATGTCCTTGGAGCAGAGGATCCAAATGTCGTGTCTGCCTGCGACGACCGAATGAAAGCCATGCTGTAGTTGAATGGATTTGAGTCTCTTATAGGGGATTTTAGGTTCAAGGATGATCAAGATGTCAGTTTTATGAGTCTTTTTAAGGCTGGTGATTCTTCTCAAGGTAGGTTTGTCCGCCAGACCGCGAACATTCTAGGAGAGAATGTTCAACATTAATGGAGCTTGGGGTGTTGGTTGGTCCTCTTAGCTGCGGACCTGGTGTGCTTAGTCGGAGACTTAGCGGCCTCTTTCTTGTGTGATTTCACGATATGGGTGGATGCTTCCCCTACCGTCTTAGTGGATGAGCCGAAGAATGTATCCTCGGTGCGATTGTCTTGGGTGGCTTCAGTGGGTGTACCCTTTTGTATATCGAATTCGATGACTTCTGTCTCCAAAGGTGGGATGTCTTCGGTGATGCCATTCTGGTCGCTTTCCGATTGGAGGGGGAATCCGGCTGTGATGACCTGAATACCACTAAGGGCCTGCTCAGGCCCTAGAATTGTAAGTGCGTCAATGGCACCGATTCCGAGGGAGGTATAGTGATCTATGGCGTTCTCGAGTTCTAGGAGGCTCTTCCGTACTTTCTCTGGGCGGGTTTCGTTGAAGTCCTCAGGGTTCGTACCGGTGCCTATGACTGGGTTGATGGCTGTCTCCTGTGAGGACTCGAAGGGTTCTAAAGAGAGGGCATCGAATTGGTTGGAAAGGGATAAGTTTGGATGGTGGTAAGGGTGATAGCACTGTCGGAGGAGGTACCTCTGTCGGATTTGCTATCGCAGGAGTTGAATCTGGTGTGTGAGTTCGGTAGAGGAAGTAGGGGGTTGGTCAACTTTTCGATGTTGGGACCCAGTTGGGTGGGGTTCTTTCTGTACTGGTTTCTTCTTCAGCTCCGGATGGAGGCGGAGGCAATGCTACGATAAGTGACCGCGTATATGGCAGTGGGAGTAAAAAATTATGTGGTTATCGTAGATGATTTGCTGGGTGTGAGTCTGGTTGCCCAGTTCGATGAGGATGTAGTTGGGGGATCTTTGGTGAGGTTAAGTTTCACACAGATCTTCGCGTAGGCTGTAGGGTGTGAAAATTATGACACGCTGACATGAGACTCAGTCAAAGCCATACGCTCAAAGCCATACGCTCAGTCAAAGCCATACGCTCAAGGCCATACGCTCAGTCAAGGCCATACGCTCATCTAAAGGCCGTACGCTCAGTGAATATTTTATTATTTCTGAGATCAGCACAGCATGAATTTAATAAAGGATGAATCTGATACTTCGTCTTTCGTGCAAAGACAGCTGTCCAATGAAGACTAGCCGTCGTATAGGTTTCGAAGAGTCGGTTTTGTCTTTTACGAGGACAGCTCAGCATCTCTCATAAATGTAAAAGCCATCATTACTGTCAGTTTTGACAGTCTGTCAGCCATCATATCCGCAGTCACGATGCTCGAGAAGATTTTGTCAGTTATTGGAAGATATGGCGTATCAAAGAAGATTAATGATGGCCACGTGTCTGCTTATTCAAATATGCCACGTGTCTACTTATTCAAACATACGACTCCTTCCAAATTAAGTGAGCGTATGGATCTCATACGACTCCTTCCCAATTAAGTGAGCGTATGGATCTCATACGACTCCTTCCAATTAAGTGAGCGTATGGATCTCATACGACTCCTTCCCAATTAAGTGAGCGTATGGATCTCATACGACTCCTTCCAACTAAGTGAGCGTATGGATCTCATACGACTCCTTCTAAATTAAGTGAGCGTATGGATCTCATACGACTCCTTCCAACTAAGTAAGCGTATGGACCCCATACGACTCCTTTCCAACTAAGTGAGCGTATGGACCCCATACGACTCCTTCCCAGTCATGTGAGCGTATAGTTTCCATGCGACTCTCTGTCAATAATGTGAGCGTATCAGCTTTATATGGTTCTACGCTGTCCAAGTCAGTGTATGCAAGACATGTGCCTTCAAAAGCTAGCGTATGACTCTTCTTCTAAGGCAGCGTATCACAGCAGTTGTGTCCAGAATGATTTTTAACGTGCAGTTAACACACGTTCTCACGTGTCCTGTACTCAGTTATCCACTTCTTCAGAAGTTATGCAACGTGGCATTCATGCCATCAATCTCTCCTGAATATGCTCCACTACTTCAACAACCGCACGCTAATGTGTCTCCATCAGAATTTGCCACGCGTCCCTGCAGTTATGCACACGTCAAGTAACTACCTGAGCGTATGCTTAAGGACAGTTATCCTGAACTCTATAAAAGAGAGTTTCTTCATCTTCATCAAGGACTACAGTCAATTTCAGAGAGAACAAAGAGATTGCCCAGTTGCTGTCAAAGTTCTTCAAAGTTTGAGTTTTCTTCATCGCATCGTCCAAGGGATAAAGTAATCGTTTTCTAGATTAGATTCCTACAGTTGTAATTTTCTCAGATACAAAATAAATAAAGTGAATTTATTTATGGAAAACAAATTGGCGACTCTGGGGAAAGCTGTCTCCTCCAACGAGATAGCAACAACTCAATGCGATACTTCGTCGATCGGCTTGACGAAGAAGACGATGGTCGTACAATTCGACCAATCTGCTTATGAAGAAATGCTCAAGGCGAAGGAGGGTCGCACTGCTTCCTCTGCTCTTCTTGCTGCCAAGAAGAGGGACGCTCTGTCTATGTCCCTAAGTCTTCTTCAACAGCCCGAGACGTTTCTGTCACTTCTCACGCTGACAAGAACACGTCTTCAACTTCAACTAAGCACACTTCGGCTTCTCTGAACACGACAGTGGCTTCTCCTAGTCACGCTAACAAAGTTGGTTCTTTAACCAAGTCAACGTGTACAAGGAAAACCATCTCTGGACATGTCAAAGTCCCTTCTCCCTCTACTCTTACGACAGCAGTCGGCTCTTTAGCCATTGATGACTCTGAGCGTATGGCATTTAAAGGGCAGCGTACGGCAAAGGCAGCGTACAAAAGCCAACATCAGGTAGCGTACGCTAAGCCAAAGCTAGCGTATGCTAATAAAAAGGCAGCGTATGACCAGAAGTCCAAACTGAAGTCAGCGTATGCTAATACAGTCCTTTGACTGTTTCTCAAAATCAAGCTGGGGGTTCTCTTCCACAGAACATACAAATGATTCCCCCTCAACTTGCACATCTTGTGCCAACCAAGGAGAAAGACTCTTTAGTCAACTCCTCTACTCCTAAGGTCTTTACCTCTGGAGTTAATTTGACTAGTACTCTTACTAGATCAAACAAAGGAAACCGCCTTTTGGCTAATTCCTCCAAAGATGGATTATTACCGACTCCCAGTCGGAATAATACCCATCTTCCTTCTCTCCAAATTTCTCAATCTGAGAAAGGCAAATTACATGTATCCAAGACTGATATCAAAGTCAGATCTCCTACGGATCTTCGTAATAAGCTTAATCAGAATCGTCTCGGTTCCACTGAGACAAGTATATTAGACCCTGATGCAGAATATGCCAAGAACTATGTGGCTCAAATTAATCAGTCTTTATACACTCAAGAACCGAGAAGACAGAAGAACAAAAGACAAGTTTCTACACAGAAACTATCTTCAAGTACTTCCCAATCTGTTCCTACAGATCTCCGGGAGTATTTGTAAAATAAACGGAGAATTGACACTCCATCAGGCTATGATATTGCTCATATTTGCCATGAAAAGCATGGTTGCAACTTTCAACCTCGAGTTGTAATTCAATGTTGTTTTCACCAAAAAGACAATCTGTTTTCGAACGGATTCAGTATGAACCAATGTTGGATGAAGATGAACCTCTTTATGCTTCTGTCAATATGACCTCCAGAAATATGGGGGTAGCATACGGTCTGATGCTATATCACTCTGAAGATGGTGTTTATCTCGTCACCCGATCCAGGACCGGAGCCTTGGCCAGGGTCTCTTCTTCTTCTCATCAAAGTGGTAATCCGAGATCACAGAGGACTTCCTTAGAGAAACCAACTTTCCAGTATTGACTCCCGTAAGTAGCCCCGGGAAAGATGCTGATTCACACAGTGATGATTCAGAACAGACTGTTTCATCATCTATTCCTCGAATGATTACTACTTACATGGCAGAGGGCAATCATGAACCTTCAACTAGCACCGAAGCTCATGAACAAAGGATTTCTTCCTTAGAACAACAGTTGCGAGCTATGGCAGATACATTGAATGTTATGCACACTCTTATGCAAGCTCAGCATCAAACTCAGCAAGTCCAACATACAGCCCCTCCAGTTGTATTAAATACTCCTGTTGTTCCAAACCCGGAACCTTCTACTATTCCGGGGGTACAATCTAATGTTCCTGTACAACCCACTCCAAGTCAGTCTGGAGCTGGGGGTGGTACATATGCTGCAGTCCCTCCTCCCAATTACACTCAACAAGTTATAACTCCCCAATCTTCTGGAATTGTTACTGAAGAGTTAAGGAATCTCCGAACTCAATTCGAGGCATTCAAACAGAATGATGGCTTACAAAGGTTAGATATCAAGCAACCTTACCTAATAGAATGGAAGCAGGTATCGTATCCACCAAAATACAAACCTTCGACCATCTCATTCTTTGATGGGACAACCTCCCCAAGTCAGTTCATTAATCACTTTGAAGTAATGACTGATCAACTGCAACTAAGTGACGCCCTCCTTACTCGGGTGTTCGTTGGATGCCTCAAAGGAACGGCTTATGAACGGTATAGAAGTCTCCCTGACGGTGCATTACCTCATTTGTCGGTTTCAAGCAAATATTTCTTGAACGATTCTATGAAGGGCTTAATGATATGACCATGTCAGCCCTCATAAGAATTAAACAGAAAAATAACGAAACCACCGAGGATTTCATTGAAAGATTCAGAAGAGAAGCCCTCAAAATGCCTCTCAGAACTTCCGATGCTGTACTATCGACCCTTGCAAGTCGAATCTCTTACCAATTATCAGCATGTGGACAGGGTCCACACAGTTCCAAGATTGGCCTTCTTTCATTATCAGTGCCAAGGATGCCGAGGTCAGTGCTGAGACCTTCAAGGGTCTGGGGGTATAAATGGCTCCCAAGGAATCAAATCAGAGTGCTAGCAATAGTACTCGACCCAACAATCGCAATGGAAAAGAAGCTCTTGAAGTCAATCTCCAAAGCAGTAGTCAAGAGGTAAAGACTACCCAAGCTACTCCAGCTTCAACAAATCAACAACAGAGACCTCCTCGGCCGAAGGAAGAATATTCTTTCGACGATGACGATGTTCAGGGTATCTTTGAATGCTTGCTCAAAGGTAACAAGATTCAATTGCCAGAAATCAAAAAGTCTGATGAAGCCAATAAGACAGATCATCCAAAATACTGTCCATATCATAGAATGCTGGGTCATACAATCCGGTCTTGCTATGTATTAAAAGGGAAGATTCAAGAGATGATTAAATCAGGAGCTGTGACACTAACACCCAAAGACAAAACACTCACAGCAAATGTAATATCAATACGGTTCGGTGACTTCCCTCTCTTAATGGTAGAAAGTGGGATTATTCCTATCCCCAAAGCAACTCTCGAAGTTGTAAACATCCCACCAGCACAGAATGATGGACTTGTTCCTGTCATAAATAAGAAGGGAGAGATCATGTGGATTCACCCGGATTTAATGACGGAGTTTGAAACGTCTTCCTCTTCTCCTCGGAAGATTCTCTCATCTAAAAAGAAGCTCGGGAAGACTAAGTCATGCAATGTGACTTCTAGTTTCACACCCGATTTTTATCTAACTTCTACTTTCATCTCGGCAGGAAATTCACTCCATACGGAGATAAAATCTGTACCTCAATTTGAAGATAGGTACAAGCCTGCTTTTCATCTATACAGTTCACAATCTCGTGAATTGATGGCGAAGATGGGTTATGATCTAGCCACTGCTCCTGGTTTGAACTCAGGCAAGGGACTCCGAGCACCTTTAGCCATCACCATGAGACATAATCAATCTCGTGTTGGCCTTGGTTTCTGGAATGAAGCTCTCATCAAACATAAAAGAACCAAGAGCAAGATAAAGAATTGCAACATGGTTTCCATAGACACTGAACCAGAATCTGAAGTTGAAGTTCATGCTGGAACTCGGTCAGGAAAAATATATCTGAAAGATTATGCTGAAATTCCTGAAGAAACTTCTGATGTCCCTCCGGTTACAGCTCCAACACCAGTCTCTACTGAAGAGTCTTTAAATGTTCTTGTTGAGACAGTTCCTTCTAAACCAACAGCAGCTGACAAAGACAAACAACAAGTCCGCTTCGACAAATCATTGAAGAAGTAATCTCCTACAGGACTTGAAAAGCCTTATAATTTTGATATATTGGCTCAACTAGCCAATACCCCAGCTAAATTATCAATCTTCGAGCTCTTACGCCTCTCTAAAGAGACTCAAAAAACTCTAAGTGAAGCACTGCTGCAAGCAGAAACCTGTCTAACTCTTCTCAAGAAGTTGGAAACAGAATCTGTCTCTCATTGCCATAATATATTGGAATTTATTCCAAACATTACCTTTACGCAGGACGATATGCTGCTAGAGGATAATCGACATGACCGTCCTTTGTATCATACAGGATATATCGATTCTATGAAGGTTGATCGTCTACTGATTGATCCAGGATCTGCTCTCAGTATTATGCCAAAGCTATGCTAGATGCACTGAAGATACCTGTGCATAGTCTTTCCAGCACTATTACTACCATCTTGGGATTAAATCAAGGAAAAAGTGAGCCTTTGGGCAAGATTCGCCTCAAATTTCAAATAGGCGATCTTCGCACTAAAGTTACTTTTTACATCATCGACAATCATGGTTGTTCATACACTGCTCTATTGGGGAGACCATTCTTACATGAATATAATGTCGTTTCTTTTACTCTTCATCAGTGCTTCAAATATGTTGATGATAATGGAGAAGTTCAAAAGGAGGTTGCAGATCTCTATCCATTCAAAGGAGTTGAAGCTTACTTCAATGACGCTCGCATGTACAAAGATGAATACTCAAAAGTCTTGCAAGCTATGGATAATGATGATGAGATAGCAAAAGTTGGCACTTTTGTTATTCCTGTAAAAGGGCGTATCACTCCTCCGTAGTCTGTTAAATCATCTGAAGAAGGCTCACTGATAATTCCTGTCAGTGGACGTACTACTTCATCACCTGCCCAAGCTCCATAAAGTTCACTGATAATTTCTGTCAGTGGACGTACCACTCCCCCTCCACCTTCTCAGGCTAGACCAGATACTCTAGTCATTCCAGTCAGTGGACGTACTACTTATCCACGATCTTCTTCAAGGGAGCTCACCTCTTCTGAGCCTTTTGTTATCGATCTTAATCGAAACAAAACTTCTGATCGCTCTTCCTCTCCTCCTTTTGTCATTAATTTGACTAAGTCTGATAAGGCTCAGCCTTCTGTTGTAAATACAGTATCTAATATTAATGAAGCATCTCCTTTGCAGTATATTGATGTCTGTAATCATGTACAAAGTTATTTACAATTGCTAGATAGCTTAGAGTCACTAACTATAGGGGTTGTTCAAACTCTTCATACAGACGTATCATTGGAATCCATACAAAAATCATACTTCGTGGTCCCTGCTAAAAAAAGGGAGAAAATCCAATCTTCTTTTATAAAAGACCCCAGAATCCTCCTAACTTGGAAGAAGATGACATAAACGACGATACTGGAAGATTACAACTGTGTCGCTACAGTCAACAATCCAAAAATATCATTAAGAATATGGGTTATGACTTTAGAACCAGTCTTAATAATGGAAAAGGAAGAAGAATGCCTGTTCGAATTCCTCCATTAAAATACGGAAGGACAAAGTGTGGTTTAGGTTACATTGCTTCTACTTCCTTTATCAACATAGTCCATGAAGATTCAAATCCGATGAAGATGAACGATCTGAATCTTCCGATTCCCTTTCTTGGGATTCTGACACGAGTATTGGCGACCTCCATCGCTCTATTTTATCCATCAATATGGTCTTTGTTGATGGCCCGCAAGAAAATGATGAAGATGAGGATGATTTTGAAATATCACCCGAATCGGAACAATGGGCTCAAAGATTAGATAATCAATGGGAATTCAGGTTCGAGCAGAGGGAACCTCCTACTGAAGATAAACTGATCCAAATTGATGTTGGTGAAGAAGGGTCCCCTAAACCAATATTCATCAGTGAAAGTCTTTCAGAAATGGATAAACAAGACATGATTAAACTTATTCGTGATTATATCGATGTCTTTGCCTGGAGTTATGAGGATATGCCAGGACTAGATCCAAAGATTGCAATGCACAAACTCAATATCATGCCAAATGCTAAACCGGTCAAATAACAACAGCGACGATTTCGTCCGGACATCATGGATGCAATTGAAGCTGAAGTCAACAAGCTTATGGCTTCTGGATTTATTCGAGAGGAACAACATCCTGAATGGGTGGCTAACATCGTTCCTGTCCTTAAAAAGACTGGCAAGATCCGAGTCTGTATAGACTTTCGCGATCTCAATGTAGCTTGTCCTAAAGACGAGTTTCCTCTTCCAATTACAGATGTCATGATCGACAACACATGTGGTTTCGAACGAATGTCATTCATGGATGGGTATTCGGAATACAATCAAATCAAAATATTCCCAGATGATGAAAAACACACTTCCTTCAAAATGCCGATCGGTACATACTGTTATACAGTGATGCCGTTTGGTCTTAAGAATGCAGGAGCAACATATCAGCGAGCAATGAGCACTATATCTGCGAACATCTCCGAAAAATAGTCGAATGCTATGTTGATGATATTGCAGTCAAAAGTCGACGAAAGGAGGATCATATCAAAGATTTGAAGACTATCTTTGATTTAATGCGTCAGCATCAACTTAAAATGAACCCTACTAAGTCCTTCCTGGGCGTCTCTAGTGGTAAATTTCTCGGCTTCGTCATTACCGCTAAAGGTATACACGTGGATCCCGAGAAGATCAAAGCCATTCAAGAGATGCATCCTCCATGCACCTTAAAAGAGCTACGAGGATTTCAAGGAAGAATTGCTTATATCAGGAGATTCATTTCCAACTTATCAGGACACTGCAAACCATTCAACAAACTTCTGAAGAAAGGTGTATCTTTCATTTGGAACGAAGAATATCAAAAAGCATTTGACGATATTAAACAGTATCTCATGAACCCTCCAGTTTTGGTACCTCCTGTCTCGGGAATACCATTCCTTCTATATGTTCGAGCCATGGATCATTCTCTTGGTGCATTACTTGCCCAGAAAAATAAAGATGGCCATGAACAGGCTATTTATTATCTCAGTCGCACAATGACAGGTGCAGAACCGCGTTATTCTCCAATCGAGAAGAATGCTTAGCATTAATATTGTTGTTCAGAAAACGCGACATTATATTATCGGTCAAATGATTCACGTCATTTCTAGAGTGAATCCCATCAGGATTATGATGAAGAAACCTGGTATTCTCAACTCCAGACTAGCAAATTGGAGAATCTTGTTAGCTCAATACGATATGCATTATATTCCTCAGAAGTCAGTTAAAGGACAGGCTCTTGCTGATTTTCTGGCAGCTCATGCAGTTCCAGAAGATTCTAAATTATATGATGAGATTCCTGATGAAGTCTTGGATTCAAATCTGATTTCTGAAGAAATTCCTACCTGGCGTCTATTCTTTGATGGAGCATCTGGAATAGGTCCTAACGGCGATATTGTCGCTGGAGTTGGGATTGTTCTTGTATCCCCAGAAGGATTAACTATTCAGAGGCTTATTCTTTGGATCAATCATGTTCAAACAATATAGCCAAATAAATGCGTTGCTCATTGGTCTTCAACTTGCTAAACATCTAGATATTTAATATTTGGAAGTTTATGGAGACTCCAAGCTTATCATCAATCAGATCAGAGGAACGTATGAAGTTCATCATCAGGATTTGATACCTTATCATCGAGCAGCACTCTCTATAGCCTCATCTTTTGAAGGTTTCTTTATTGAACATGTTCGACGAGCCTATAATGCAGAAGCTGATGCTTTAGCTAATCTTGCTGCTGTATTAGCTATACCAATCAGACGTCAGCAAGTGATAGTAGTTTATAACCGAGAACTCTTCTGTGTTGAGAATAATTTGGCCTTGGCTTTTCCTCACAAACCAGACAAAAATTCTCTCAACCTTGATGCTGGATTAAAGTTTGACAAAATATCCTCGTCTTCTTCCGATTCTACTATGGAATATGTCTTTTCTAATGAAACAGAAGCCATAACTAAAAACTGGAGACGCCCGTTTCTAGACTTTGTTTTGTATGATATACTTCCTGATAATCCGAGTGAAGCAGCGTCTATTCGGCGTCGATCTCTCAAATTCTATTATAATTATACGACGAAGACATTATATCGTCGGTCTTACGACGGTCTTCTCCTCCGATGCATTGCTGGTGAAGAAGTACAACAGATAATCCGTGAAGCACATGATGGTGTTTGCGGAGCTCATCAACCAGGTCCTAAACTTCAAGATCGTATTCGACGTATGGGTTATTATTGGCCCACGATGGTGGCTGACACTATTCAATATGCTCGAAAATGTAAAGCCTGTCAAATTCATGCAGACTTTATCCATCAACCTTCAGAGTTCTTACACCCAACAACGGCATCATGGCCCTTTGAAGCTTGGGGCATGGACGTCATTGGTCCCATCAACCCACCATCATCAAGAGGACATCGGTTTATTCTAGCAATAACCGATTACTTTCCAAATGGGCTGAAGCAATCCCGTTATCTGAAGTCAAAACTTCTAGTGTTATCAACTTTGTCAAACATCATGTTATCTATCGATTTGGTGTTCCTCGGCGTATTATCTATGATAACGGACCGCAGTTCGTCAGTCAGAAATTTACTCGATTCTGCGACGATCATCGGATCAATAATTTAGCTTCTACAGCATATAATCCAGCAGCTAATGGATTGGCAGAAGCTTTCAATCATCAAACTCTTGAAAAAGTTTGTTTCTTCCAATAAACGCAACTGGAGCGAGAAGCTTGGTGAATGTTTATGGGCCTACCGTACCACAGTTCGCAATACGACCGGATATACGCCTTTTTCTTTAGTATATGGGTGTAAAGCTGTTCTTCCCCTTGAGATCCAGATTCCTTCTCTCAGAATTGCAATCTCCAATGAACTTACAACAGAAAATAATGATCGTCTTCAACTTCAAGAATTGGAAGCTCTAGATGAAAAACGATTGTATGCTCAACAAAATATTGAGCTGTATCAGGCCCGAATCTCAAAAGCTTTTAACCGGAAAGTCAAAGTCAGAGCATATCAGAAGGGAGAACTGGTCCTTACTGTCAGACGTCCTATGACCATGACACATATGAGCAAAGGCAAATTTGATGCAAAATGGGAAGGCCCATTCGTAGTAAACAAAGTCTTCTCTAACGGAGCATATCAGCTTGCTTCTATGGATGGAAAAGTCATGATGATGCCTATCAATGGCAAATTCTTAAAGAAATATTATGTATAATATTTTTATCATTCCCCAGCAAATATAAAATTCTTCTCTACAAAAGTTATTTCGATATCGTTATCCCCAGAGAAAACTGATATTCCACCATGTATCATCTTCCCAGAGAATTTGATATTTTGTTTTATTAGATCCCCAGTGGTTTTAATAAAGATCTTGAATAGAAAATCATGTCCATATTACCTCTGAATTTTCTATCTCAGCATGTATCATATTTTCTATTCTATGAAAATGATATCTCGTCTTTTGATTTTCGAATCCAAAGATCATGGAAAATAGAATCTAAAGATATCTTTATATCGGAATTCTGTTTTCTCTAATCAGTATTAAACTAAAAATCTTTGGTTTAATATCATAATAGAGTTGCAAAGTTTATTTGTATATTCTATTCTATTGAAATATGTCATGTATTATTTACCTCTGAACATGTTTTCTACAAAATATTATCCATAAAATTGAAATCAGGCCAAGATGTTCATTTCTTTAATCAGAATCAAAACAATGATTACAATTGGATTTCAAAAATTCAGTACATAAAAAATATAAAAGAACTATTTAGGAGAAGTAATGATCTCCTGAATACGAACGATTACATTATTCATCTTTCTTCATGAGCTTTCTTAATTCGCTCTGCTGTTTCAGCTCCAATCATCCGTTGGTCATATTCTACAATAATAGAGCTACGGCGATTGGTCTCTTCAATCTGATTGGTTTGCATCAATTCTCGCTCCTGCTGTAAAACTTGACAGCGTTCAACTGCAGATTTATGATCAGTAGCAATCTTTTATTGTTCTGTTTCCACAGAGGCAATTTGCTCCTGAATACGAGCTAGCTCTTCCCTCAGCTTTCTAAGTTCTTCAGCTTTTGACGCTTCATCTTTCTCTAGGCGTTCCATATTCTGACGAGTACTTATTATTTCTTCGTCTTTTGCCATTAGCTCTTTGGAAGACTGAGCGAGGAATTCTGTCAGAGCAATGTGCTGAGCTTGAGCTTCATTCTCCAATTGAGCAATCTCAGCCGCAGTCAGAGAATTAATATCTTTCTTTTTAATCTCCCAATATTTTTGGATGTTGGCTTCTAAATCATTCAAGAGATGTTCAAAGAAGACACATTGAGCCTCATAACCAGATTGTCTCAAGGCTGAACGTGGGAAACTAGTCGCCTCTCGAAGACTCGAAAAGGGCATAGTCTCATCTTTCATGAGTCGCCTCGAATATGTATCCAGATATTTATAAATAATATCTGAATACATCCCCATGACTTTTGCTATCCCTGTGTCAAAACTGGGAGTCGCTGCAATAGTAGGGGAAGGAGCAGGAGGAGCCTCTATTCTTGGAGCTGAAGTTAGTGCTTTTGGAGAACTCGGCAGATGGGAACTCCCTCACCCACTTCAGTTTGAATAAGTGGGGCTTGATTAGAACTCATAGCCGGTGCAGTTCCTACAGCTGTTGGAATCAAAAAAAAAAGTATGATCAAAATTAAGCGACAATAAAGTCGAGGCAAGACAAAACTTTGATGAATAAAATATTACCTGGAGCTGGTTCATATTCAGTTTCCTTCGGATCATTCAGTCCGGCTCTTAGTCTGTTCAAGGTACTTTCTGACACGGGATTTATTCCACTGCTTCCCGCCCCAGAAGTACTAGGAATTTGAACTTCTATATGCCTCTCCGGCTCTGGTGTCAACCCCGAGTGCTGACCAATAGTTTTCAGTGCATCAATTGAAACCTTAGACGGTGATTCATCGTCTATCTCCATGTCTTCTTCTCCAGAAGAATGAGATGACGGTTCATAGTCAACTTGTTCGCTCTCTGAAGCTTCAGCAATTGGATTGAGAGGAGTGGCTTCCTTCACTGATTCTCCCGAAATCAGTAAGTCATTAGCCGTTTCAGTCTGATGCTCGGTCTCTACCGCAGGTTGACTAATTTCCTGCGCATCATCGGCCATTGGTGGAACTGAGCCTATATCAGAAGGCCTAGAAGACCCAGCAGTTTCAGGAATCTCTTCTTCTGTCTTTACAGAAAAATCAAAAGCAGCTTGCTTTTCTGCGGCCAATCGCATAGCACGATCGGTGGGACTCTCTGAGCCCTAAAAAAGGAATAGTTATTTGTTCATCATCTTCGTCCTTACCATAGAGAGATTTTAATGGCCGTTCACTGCGTGAAATACGCTGACTGGCCGTCTTCTTGGTGGTAGCAGTGTCGACGGCAGGATGAGATGACTCTTCAGGGGCTTTCCCCTTTTCCTTCGCAGCAGCATCAATCTTGGGTGCCATTAATGGAGATGGAGTTGAAGACGAAGAAGAAGAAGAAAGATCTTGAGTTTCTGAAAGCTCTTTTCTCTCTCGAAGGCAAAAGCTGTGGTAAAGAAATAAAATAGGTTTTGGAAGACCTATTTATAGAAGAAAAGAAGAAGACCAAGCGGCGGATATTCTTTAAACAGAATCCCTAAAGATTTGCACTGATATTGAGGAAGATAACAAACTCATGCCAGCGTGTCAGGACTTATTCTCACTTTAAAGTTCAAAGTAATTTCGAACTTTTGAAATTCATAAAGTTCGAAAACTTTGAAGGGGGTCTTGTAGGGTGTGAAAATTATGACACGCTGACATGAGACTCAGTCAAAGCCATACACTCAAAGCCATACGCTCAGTCAAAGCCATACGCTCAAGGCCATACGCTCAGTCAAGGCCATACACTCATCTAAAGGCCGTACGCTCAGTGAATATTTTATTATTTTCTGAGATGATAGCACAGCATGAATTTAATAAAGGATGAATCTGATACTTTGTCTTTCGTGCAATGACAGCTGTCCAATGAAGACTAGCCGTCGTATAGGTTATCGAAGAGTCGGTTTTGTCTTTTACGAGGACAGCTCAGCATCTCTCATAAATGTAAAAGCCATCATTACTGTCAGTTTTGACAGTCTGTCAGCCATCATATCCGCAGTCACGACGCTCGAGAAGATTTTGTCAGTTATGGAAGATATGGTGTATCAAAGAAGATTAATGATGGCCACGTGTCTGCTTATTCAAACATGCCACGTGTCTACTTATTCAAACATACGACTCCTTCCAAATTAAGTGAGCGTATGGATCTCATACGACTCCTTCCCAATTAAGTGAGCGTATGGATCTCATACGACTCCTTCCAATTAAGTGAGCGTATGGATCTCATACGACTCCTTCGTAATTAAGTGAGCGTATGGATCTCATACGACTCCTTCCAACTAAGTAAGCGTATGGACCCCATACGACTCCTTTCCAACTAAGTGAGCGTATGGACCCCATACGACTCCTTCCCAGTCAAGTGAGCGTATAGTTTCCATACGACTCTCTGTCAATAATGTGAGCGTATCAGCTTTATATGGTTCTACGCTGTCCAAGTCAGTGTATGTAAGACATGTGCCTTCAAAAGCTAGCGTATGACTCTTCTTCTAAGGCAGCGTATCACAGCAGTTGTGTCCAGAATGATTTTCAACATGCAGTTAACACATGTTCTCACGTGTCCTGCACTCAGTTATCCACTTCTTCAGAAGTTATGCAACGTGGCATTCATGCCATCAATCTCTCCTGAATATGCTCCTCTACTTTCAACCGCACGCTAATGTGTCTCCATCAGAATTTGCCACATGTCCCTGCAGTTATGCACACGTCAAGTAACTACCTGAGCGTATGCTTAAGGACAGTTATCCTGAACTCTATAAAAGAGAGTTTCTTCATCTTCATCAAGGACTACAGTCAATTTCAGAGAGAACAAAGAGATTGCCCAGTTGCTGTCCAAGTTCTTCAAAGTTCGAGTTTTCTTCATCGCATCGTCCAAGGGATAAAGTAATCGTTTTCTAGATTAGATTCCTACAGTTGTAATTTTCTCAGATACAAAATAAATAAAGTGAATTTATTTATGGAAAACATAGGCTTTGGTCAGATTGTTGGTTTCTGCAGCGGTGGCCACGTAAGTCCCGAAAGAGTTGGCTATACGCCTAAGAGCTGCCGGAACGAAACAAATAAGAGGGAGATTGGGGAGGGTCACCCAGGCGGTGATCGTCGCTGAAGCTTTCTTGGTGTTAAAGTTGGCGGACCAATTGATGATTTTTATTAAGTGAGAGTCGATCCTATATGTGCCTTTGGACCACACGGTCCTATGGTCAATTTCAGAGGATAGATGGAGAAGAATATGCATCGGATCGAGAGGGACTACCCTGTATGCTGTCGTTAGCCGCCAACTAGTAATAACCTCCTAGACCAGGGCTAGTTTGGGACAGCCAGACAAGAATTTGAGGATG
>JANAVB010001136.1:0-42592 GCA_029216955.1 Iris pallida
ATCACCCATTAAAGCAAAGAATCGAAGGCATGAGGCATAAGGAAGACATTATACCTCAAGAGTCAAACAAGTCGGGATATCGCGATCGGATATCATCCTCACGCTCCCACGTTGACTCACCCAAGGAGTGATGACCCCAAGCAACTCGGACTAACTTGATAGTCTTGTTCTTGAGTATCTCTCTCTCTGGTCCAATATAGACACGGGCCTCTCCTCATACGAAAGGTTGGTACCAATAACCAATTCCGAATGATCCAGGACATGGCTCGGGTCCGAGATATACCGTCTTAATTGGGATACATGGAACACGTCATGCACCTCACGTAACGACGGCGGAAGAGCGAGACGATAGGACACATCTCCTACTCGCTCCAGAATGTCAAATGGCCCTATATACCTAGGACTAAGCTTTCCCTGCACGCCGAAACGAATGACGCCACGGTTAGGCGAAATCCTCAGGAATACATGGTCACCGACGGAAAACTTGAGAGGGCGCCGATGAGAATCGGCCCAATGGCGCTGGCGATCTTGGGCAACTCGAAGATGATTCCTGACTTTTCTGACCACTTCAACTGTCTGGGCAATTATTTCTGGACCGAGCATCTGCCTCTCTCCGACATCGTCCCATGCTAACGGGGATCTGCACTTCCTACCATACAGTGTCTCGAACGGTGCCATCTGGATACTGGCCTGGAAACTGTTATTGTACGAAAACTCCACCAGGTGCAGGTGATCTTCCCATGAACCACCGAAGTCAAGTGTACAAGATCTCAATATCTTCAAGAGTCTGGATTGTACGCTCTGACTGACCATCTGTCCGCGAATGATATGCTGAACTGAACTGGAGACGAGTTTCCAAACTCTCCTGCAGGCTACGCCTAAAGTGAGACGTGAATCTTGAATCTCGGTCCGAGGTGATACTGACTGGCACTCCGTGCAACCTGACAATCTGCCTGAGATACATCTCCGCTAGCTGAGCCGTCGACTGACCGACTCTGAACGGAAGGAAGTGAGCTACCTTCGTGAGCCTGTCAACTATAACCCAAATAGCATCTCGACCAGCTAGGGACTTAGGTAACCCAGTCACAAAATCCATGGTCATATGTTCCCACTTCTATTCTGGAATCGGCAAGGGCTGAAGAAGTCCAGCGGGCCTCTGATGTTCAGCCTTAACTTGCTGGCAAACCAAACACCGAAAGACAAACCGGGCTATCTCCCTCTTTATGCCATTCCACCAAAATTGCTGCCGGATATCACGGTACATCTTCGTACCGCTCGGATGAATGGAGTATTGAGAACTGTGAGCCTCTGCCATGATTTCCTGTCTGATATCTCCACTGGGTACACAAAGACGTTTACCATGCCGAAGTGTACCATCTTCGTGAATGCATAACTTCGGTCTTCGTCCTGCCTCACACTCTGCTCTGAGTCGCTGAAGCTTGGAATCTGCTGACTGCGCCATCCGGATCCTCTCGACTATGGTGGACTGAACTTGCATGCTGGCCATCAATGCCACATTGGAAGGGAGAACAACTTCAATACCCATCTTCTGAAGACCTGCTAACAGCTCTGGTTGCGCTGTTAGAAAATAAACTCCGGCTCTCCTGCTCAATGCATCTGCAACAACGTTGGCCTTCTCGGGATGATACTGCAAGTTGACATCATAATCCACAAGAAGCTCCAGCCACCTCTTCTGACACATGTTAAGATCCTTCTGGGTGAAAACATACTTCAGGCTCTTGTGGTCGGTGAAAATCTCCACCCTATCTCCGTACAAGTAGTGCCTCCACAACTTAAGTGCAAACACCACTGCTGCCAGCTCCAAGTCATGGGTTGGGTAATTCCTCTCATGATCACGAAGTTGCCGTGACGCATAAGCTATTACCTTCCCATGCTGCATCAGAACACATCCTAGGCCTCTGCCTGAAGCATTACAGTATACTGAAAATCCTCCAGTTCCATCTGGAAGTGTGAGGATAGGAGCCGTCATCAGGCCTCGCTTTAACTTCTCAAATGAATCCTGGCACTCTGATGTCCAAGCAAACTGCACCTCCTTGCGGGTCAATTGGGTCAATGGCGCTGAGATCCGGGCAAATTCTGAAACAAATCGCCGGTAGTAGCCGGCCAATCCAAGGAAACTGCGAACTTCTGCGACTGTACTGGGCACTGGCCACGACTCAATGGCCACGATCTTCTGGGGATCCACTTCTACTCATCCTCGAGTGATGATGTGACCCAAGTACGAAATGCGATCGAGCCAGAACTCGCATTTACTGAACTTGGCATACAACTGGTGCTCCCTGAGAATCTGAAGAACCACACGGAGATGCTGCTCATGCTCCGCTTCACTCCTGCTATAGACCAGGATGTCATCCAGAAACACAATCACGAACTGATCCAAATAAGGCATGAAAATACGATTCATGAGATCCATGAATACGGCCGGCGCATTGGTCGCTCCAAATGGCATCACTAGGAACTCCCAATGCCCATACCTAGACCTGAAAGCTCTCTTCGGGATGTCCTGCTCTCTGACCCTGATCTGATGATATCCTGAGCGCAAGTCGATCTTCGAGAATACTGCTGCCCCTTTGAGCTGATCAAACAAGTCATCTATCCTCGGAAGAGGGTATCTTTTCTTGATTGTCACTGAGTTTAAGGTACGATAATCAACACATAACCTGGACGTACCATCCTTCTTTTTCACAAGAAGCATCGGGGCTCCCCAAGGCGATCCACTAGCACGAATGAATCCCTTGGTTCGAAGTTCTTCAATCATCTTGTACAAGATCTCCAATTCTGACGGCGCCATCCTGTAGACTCTCTCTGATACTGGGGCTGTCCCAGGAATCAAGTCTATAGTGAACTCGATCTCCCGTTCTGGCGGCATACCTGGAAGCTCTTCTGGGAAAACATCTGGAAACTCTTCGACTATCCGAGGCAACTGCACTGCTGCTACTGCCTTCCGCAATACTGGAGGAGAAGGCTCAACTTCGCCCCAAGAAAAAGAAAACTCTGGCTTGCCTGGAATGCTAAAAATAACTCTACCAACATGGCAGTCTATTCTAGCATACTGGTTTCTCAACCAATCCATCCCTAAGACCACATCATAATCGGCCATCGGGAATTCTATCAATCTAGCGGAAAATTCTCTACCGCTAACTACGATCCGACACGAGAAAAACACTCTATCGACTCCCACAAGTCCATTACCAGTAAGTATATTGAGCCTCACTGATAATGACTCGGGCTCCAATCCTTTCCGTGTCGCGAATCGTGCAGACATAAAAGAATGCGATGCACCAGAATCAAATAAAGCTGAAGCTGGAAAGGAGTTGACGAGAATAGTACCTGCCACTACCTCTCCTGGTGCCAATCCTTCCTCTGCGGTCATCACCATAGCCTGACCATGACCTCGGGGTACTGGTCCCCTCTGCTGAAATTCTCGCTGCCTATTCTGACTCAAGGCTTGGGCCTGACTATGCTGCTGGGGGTTCTGCTGCTGGAATACCTAGGACTGAAGCGGCAAGGGCCTCGGCAATGGATACTGCTGCTGCTGGACCGGAGCTGGTCCTCTCACCGAAGAGCTAGAAAGGTTGGACGAGGATGAACCACCCCTATTCGGGCAGGATCCAACCCTATGGTCTGCTGCTCCACAAGCCAGACACAATCCTTGTGCCCTGCGACACTCTGACACTACATGGCCTAGCTTTCCACAATGAGAACATCCTACTGTGGAAGACTGCTTCTGCTTCTGCTGCTGAGGGTACGTCGGGGCTGAATGCTGAACCGACGTTACTGAGGCCGCCCGCCTCGGAGCTCCAATAGTCAAAGCCCTGGCTGCCGGGGCTGGGGCTGAAGACTGATTCATCTGGCCGTGGGATCTCTTCCGACCTCCGGCCCTATCTACAATCCTCTGGAAGGTATACTCATGCCTCCTAGCTGCTCTCAAGACTGCATCAAAAGTCTGATGCTCAAACTGCTCAACCGCCAATAAAATCTCTAGGTGAAGCCCTGCTGAAACCGCTGGGCTCGATCATACTCGGTTGCCACCAAGGTGGGAGCAAACCGACTGGGCCTCAAAAACTCGGTCGTATATCCGTCGACCGTTCTGCCCATCTGCTTCAGATTGGTGAATCTCGTCTGTAGATCATATCGAGCCGCAACATCAAAATACTTGGTCTGGAATCTCTCTCTGAACACCGCCCAAGCAATGGGTGCTGCTAATCCAACGGCCTGAGCCGCCCACCAGCTGCGGGCGAGATCTAGCAACTGCAGGCGCACCACGGCTACCTTCTCGTTCTTTGGGGTCCTGGCTGCTTTTAGAATCACCTCTGTGTCCTGAAGCCAAGCATCAGCGGTGATAGCATCTTCACTGCCGTCGAAGAATGGAGGGTTCAAGCGCTTGAAGCTGTTGGCCGTGCTGTTACCCTGATGACCGCCCCTGGTCAAAGCATCCGTCACTGCCTGGTGCAAGACATCTCCTCGACGATCTTGGAAAGCTATCAAGGTCATGACGAGACCTACCAAAGTGCCATCATCAGGTTCTACAGGCTGAACTGGCTGGACTGGTGGCTCTCCGCCAGAAGGCACGACTCTGGAGGCTACTCCGGAATGCTGGGCTTGATCCCCGGGTTGCTGCTGATCCACGGAAAGCGCTCCGCCTTGCTGACCGACAGGTCCAGGAACGATGCCGCTGAAGAAGACGACATGGAGAACAATAAGGAAGGACCAGGACAGATCAACGATTCAAGCATATGATCGGGACAAGAATCCAAGGATTCAGATGATACGAGCAGAGATCAAGGACGAATACTGATTGAGACATCTATTCGGTAAACCCTCACATATCTTGATTTACAAGACCTGCATGGGCCACCACTTAAACTATGTCACGCCCCAGAACCAGAATACTGGAGAGCGGGGGCAGACATAGCCAGCTACGTATATGAAATGGATCCCATCTCGCTATACGGTCACGACTGTCTAGATACATGAGGGTTTAACTACAAGCCAACAGTCTCTTAAGGTCATGAACAAGCCTAGTGTCTCAATCACAAGCAAGTGAATAAATGTTACAAGATGTTAGATCACCAAATATATGATAGTAAGGCGTCCCAAACATTACATATTCAGTTGATTATGAAGCTAGTCGTTACAAATATTAGGACTAGCAAGAGTTTTAGTCATACATGATCAACCCTAGGATCTGTCAATCATGTTACAGCCCGTAGGCAGACAGTAAGTAAGTGCAATCGAGCTAAACAGGTGCTCGTCGGCTAAACGCCTCAAAAGAATATTTGTACAATAAAGTGGGAGATCAAAAATAAACCCACTCGTTGCCCTGGTTATGTCTAGTCGCCACCACCGGACTGGAAGGTTGGTAGATCCTCTGGAGCTGCTCCGAAATCTGGCCACACAAAACCAGCTGGGTCAGACCCCAGAAAGAGCAAGTGCCACAAAGGAAGCTTCACTTAGGAACTAAAACCAGCAATTATCACAGAATATAATAAATAAATAGAACTGAAATATAAGGTCAGGATGATATATGACGAGATAACCAAGGGACTATTCGGATAACCAGGTTAAAACCCGTAAACGAAATAAGGACCGAGGTTGTAACCCTTCATCTGAACGGAACTTGGTTCCCTGCCACTTATCGGCAAATAATATAAGAAAATCAGGGCATGTGACAATCTTGTACAGGATCAAGACTAGAAAGATTATTCTCCATTCAATCAATCACGACCAAGCAATGAGTACGGCTTGATACTTTAACTAACTAGGGTTATCACAGGCCTAATTACTAACAAGATGCAGCGAGATTATTCCACAGCCACAAGCCCTGTAGACCATCCAGGTTACCCAGGTCGAAAATTAGGGGTTGAATTCAGGTGGGTACACCGTCCAGGAAACGCATGTACCCTTAGGTAGCTTGAATGGTGCAACACATGACAGTGTGCTGGAAATGTGCCATACTCGACGGCAGGCTACAGATCCCAAGCGCGCCCAGGTAACGGGATTGCCTGTAGCTGAGAGATCTATTTATGACTAATATATTAATCTAGTTATTAGTCTTAGTCCATTTCAGTAGGTACTCCTGACCGTGGTACTCAGGAGTCCCATCCTAGACATGATGCACGACATGACTGGATTATTTGTACAAGCACAATCGCCCACGGTGTCCGGGTTATTCATACAGGTCATGTCATGTCATGTCAGGTAGCCGTCGCAACAACTTATCAAGATATATCATGTCAGGTTATCATGTCAAGTTCACTTGTCAAGAGTGTGCCACGACGGGCTACTATCAGGTCATGTCATGTTTACTTGTCAGGAGTGCACCACTACGGGTCACTATCGTGTTCAGGGTACATGTGCAGGACAGTATAGTGCAAGCATTCAATCAGAAGATTCAAGTTATGCTGAGGTTACAAGACACAAATTATTAGTAAAGATCAAATAATAATAGAAAAATAATAATAATAATAATAATAATAATAATAATAATAATAATAATAATAATAATTAAATAGCAGGGCAAGGCACAGAAAGGAGCCCTGCAGCTCAGGATTACTAGAACTCATGCGGCCAATAAGGAGAGCGCATACAACTTGGTAAGGGCAGGGGCATGCGGCTAGAAGGGCAAGGGCGCATGCGGCTAGGGAGGCAAGGGCGCATGCTGTCCCAAGAAGTTGGGTCTCATACGGCCAGCGGAAGAGTGGGCTTCGTGCGGCTAGGAATGGGTGAGCGCATGCGACAGACGGGAAGCGAGCCTATGATGCTGGCACGGATCGAAGCTCCATGCGGCCAATAAGAAAGGCTGTATGCGGCAAGAAGGGAGTAGGCTTATGCGACTGAGGGCGAGTTGGACCCCATACGGCTGGAAGGGACTGAGGACTTATGCGGTCAATAAATTCGTATTCATGCGGCTAAATATGACGGGCACATATGCGGCTGCATAGGCAAGGGGGCGCATGCGGCTAGAAGGTTCAGGAATCTCATGCTGGCTAAACGTGCATGCGGCTGGGAGAACACTTGCCGTATGAAATGTTCATGCGGTCAAGTCTAAGCACAGTTCATCTTCTCCAAATTCTGAGAAGAAGAACACCATGAGAGCCAAGTTCTCAAGCTCCATAAAACCTCTATCCGGAGCCCAAATTCCGAACTTCCATAGGTCAAAATAGGGTAGAACGAAATTCTCTACAACATAGAACCATCAGATCTTGATAATAACAAGATTAAGTAGATCAAAACTCAAAAAATCTGAAAATAAGATAAACTTAGATCTACAAGAATCTAGCCATGGAAAGTAGAAATGCCAAGTACTAAAGTAAGTTAAAATGCTGTAAGAAAAGAATGAAGCAATAAAATTGGAGTTCCTCCATGAAGCAAGTTGCACTTGCCTAGGCCTCTCTCTCTCTCTCTCTCTGGTAGGTGAGGAGTTAATGGAGGAAAGAAGAAGAGTAATGAAGAGAGAGAAGGAAGTAGGGTTAATAAATGGTAGTGGTGGTGGTAGGTAGGTGGTTCTCTCCTTGGTTCATAATAAACCAAAGAAAACTGAGCCAAGCCGAACCAACCCAAGAAATAACCAAGCCTAGAAGAAAAGCTAAGCAAGAAATTATGCAATACAAGATAAAATACGTATACGTATTCCAAAATACGTAATACGAACCACATGTATTACAACGTGTCATGTCCAGGTCCATTATACTATTCGGGGATGGAGAATTATTAGGGGTTATGTGATCAAAGCCATCCTGTCACTATATTCTTGTGCTGGTGCCACTCTCACCTCACGTCGGGTGTAGCGAGATCTTATTTTTTCCTTGTGCTTGCTATCCAGGTTGGCCGGCATGACCCTTCCCATATTTTTTTTGTGATTGTCGGGCTAAGTAGATAGCCTGTCCTGTAATATTTTCCAAGTCGATCACATAACGCTCTAATAATTCAAGTCATATTTATATTTACTTTATCTTATCTTATATCTTACTCTGTTCTACATTCATTACTTTCTCACCATGCTATGATATTCAGTTACTCACATGTTCTACATGTCTTTATGTTGTACCCTGATTGGAGACTAAGTTCTGCTCGGGAGAAGGGTTACAATTCCAGTCCTTATTTGGTTTAAGGGTTGTAACTCAGCTTTCGAATGGTGCCCAAGTCATCCTATATCTTTGTCTTGTATTTCTTGATACTGTCTCTTATAGAATTTGTCAATTCATATGGAACTGCTGTTAGTGTTTGTAGGAGCGTAAAAAAATGCTTCATAGACCGAGTCAAAGGGATAAGAGCTTTACACTCAAACAAGCTACTTTACGCCAGGGACACGTCAACCACTTTACGACAGGGACAGGCCAACTATTTTACGCCAGAGACAAGTTGTCAAATCATGTATTTAATACAAAGTAATAATGGGTCTGACATAAAGATCTACTGACGGCGTATAACACAGGATTCGAAGGGATTTGTTTTACATAGAAATCAATATTTGTCGTTTAGTATGTGGATTGAGCTACTTTTACGCTCACAAGATGGCTTCTTTTACGCATGAATACTATATGCGCTTTTTACGCTCAAAGTTGACGTGTGCATAAAGTTTATTTGGGCTACTTTTACGCTCAAGGTTGTTTATCAACCACTTTACGCGGAGAAGTCCATTTTAGGGCTATTTTACGCCTAGTCTACTACTTTACGCTCAGAGTATATTTGGGTTATTTTTACGCCCTATCCTTTCTGACTAATTTGGAACGTGGTTTACCTACGTGGTTTTCATGCCACACATCTCGAAGAACGTGTGTACGTGCATCCTATTTTTATTAAAATTATGGGACATGTGTCAACGTGTGTAAATGATGACTTCAGTCATGGGTGACAGTTATTAGCGTAAAGACAGAACTTTTGCTGAGTTTTACGCACAAAAAGCCAAGTCTATAAATAGACTTATTTTTCTTATAAGAGAAACACAGAGAGAGACAAGGGAGAATAGATAGAGATCAGAACCCAGAGATTTTGATTCTCCAGAGCATTCTTCTTCAACCTTTCTTCTAGAACAGAGTGAAGCAAAGCAGGAAAGCATTCGGCCTCGCCATCAGTGCCCAAATGCGTCGATACCTTTCTGGTGACTTAGTTCTTCCGGCTGTTCATCTTCTAGCAGTGATCTTCATCATCATCGTATGGTCCAAGGAACAAAGTGATCGACTTCAGATCAGACTTCCATAGCAATACTTTCCAGATCAATTTGTACTTTTTGTACTCTTTCAAGTTTTATTTTCAAAGCCGATTTCAAGGCATTTTGTTAAGTGAAACAAAATAGCGACTCTGCTGGGGACGACCTTCTCCTCTGATAAGGAGACAATTGCTCAATACGATGATGTGTCGATTGGATCGACAAAGAAGACTCTGGTTGTGCACTTCGACCAGACTGCTTATGAATAGATGCTCCGAACTGGGGGTGGTTCTCGCCGCTCTAATGTTCAAAAATCTCGCAAAGCACGAAAATTTGGATTCCTAAATCCAAAATAGCTTCTGATCTCTCTGTTACTTCTGATGGCAAGAGAATTCTTTCCACTCCTGTGGTAAGGGCTCCCGTTCATAACGAGGCAGTCCTTACTTCAGCGTTGCACTCTAAGTGTGACAATCAATCTCCTATTTGTGACAGTAAAGAAATAAGGTTTTACGCCCACCACGTAAAAGCCAAGTTTTACGCCCAGTGCATAAAAATAAAGTTTTACGCCCAGTGGGTAAAAATCAAAATTTACGCTCTATGCATAAGAATAAGTCTCCCATCTCTGGTGAGGTAGACTCTAATGCTTGTGCTTCTGAGTGTAAGAATAAGTCTTCCGTCTGTGACGTGGCAGATACTCATATTTTTGCGCTTTATGCGTAAAGGTAAATCTCCTGTCTGTGACAGTGTAGATAAAATTCACAAAGATGCTTCTGTATCTAAAGTGAATGTACCTGCACGTAGGAAGCATAAAAACATAGTTGGTAAAACTTCTGTTTTCAACCAACAACCTTCTTATACTGCTGTACGCAAGGTACCAAACTTACAAATTACACGCAATGAAGATGGAGTCCTTCGTGCTCAAAAATCTCAGGATTTACGCACGCAACTCCAAGCACGTAAAAATGTACAGTTTGGTTCTGCGGATGCAGCCAGTAATCTTCTTTATATACAAGGTGTTTTCCATAAATAAATTCTATTTATTTATTGTGTTTCTGAAAAAATTATAACTGTAGGAATCTGATCTAGAAGACGATCACTTTATCCCTTGGACGATGCGATAAGAAGGCTCGGACCTCGAAGAACTTGGACAGCAACTGGGCAATCTCTCTGTTCTCTCTGAATTGAATGTGGTGTCTATTGAAGGTAGAGAAACTCTCTTTTATAGAGTTCTGGATAACTGCTCTGGGCATACGCTCAGTCAGTTACTTGACGTGTGCATAACTGCAGGGACGCGTGGCGAATTTTGGTGGAGACACGTTGGAGTGCGGTTGAGAGTAACGGGGTATATCCAGGAGAGATTGATGGCATGAATGCCACGTTGTATAACTTCTAAATGAGTGGGTAACCGAGTACAGGACACGTGAGAACGTGTGTTGACTGTATATTTGAAGTCATTCTGAATGCATTTGCTTTGATACGCTGTCTTTTGGAGAAGTATGACTATCATACGCTGTCTTGTTGAAGAGGAGTCGTATGGAGTCCATACGCTCACTTTTGGATACGTATGTCTTACATACGCTGACTTGGATAGCAAGGAGTCATACGCTTACTTGGGTGACAAAGAGTCGTATGGACCTCATACGCTGTCTTGATGAGGAGTCGTATGGAGTACATACGCTGCCTTGATGAGGAGTCGTATAAAGTACATACGTTGCCTTGATGAGGAGTCGTATGGAGTACATACGCTGCCTTGATGAGGAGTCGTATGAAGTCCATACGCTGCCTTGATGAGGAGTCGTATGAAGTCCATACGCTGCCTTGATGAGGAGTCGTATGAAGTCCATACGCTGCCTGATGAGGAGTCATATGACTGGGGAAGTAGACACGTGGCTATCCTCAATCTTCTCGAATACGCCATATCTCCCAATAACTGACAAATATCTCTCGAGCGTCGTGTGTGGATATGACGGCTGATAGACTGTCAGAAATGACAGTAATGATGGCTGTGCATTCATGATGGCTAATGAGCTGTCCTCGTAAAAGACAAAATCAACTCTCGAAAATCCATACGACGATTAATTCTCCTAAGACAGCTGTCTTTGAACGAAAGACGAAGTATCAGATTCATCCCTCACTGAGCGTATGCTGTGCTGTCAGTCGAGAAATAATAAATATTTACTGAGCGTATGACTTTTGTACTGAGCGTATGACTTTTGCACTGAGCGTATGGCCTTTGCACTGAGCGTATGGCCTTTGGCTGACTTGGTCTTATGTCAGCGTGTCAGAATTTTTTCACACCCTACAAGACCCCCTTCAAAGTTTTTGAACTTTATGATTTTCGAAAGTTCGAAATTACTTTGAACTCAAAGTGGGAATAAGTCTTGACACGCTGGCACGAGTTTGTTATTTCCTCGATATCAGTGCATATCTCTAGGGATTCTGCATTTGAAAATGGCTGCCGTTTGGGCTTCTCTTTCTTCTATAAATAGGTCTTTAAGAACTTAATTCCTTTCTTTACTTTTGCCTTCGTCTTCGAGAGAGAGAATCCAGAGCTCAAGCCTTCTTCTTCTCCAACCTAATCTTCATCAATGGCACCCAAGCTCGACGTTGCCGCGAAGGGGAAGGGCAAGGCTCCTGCAGAGCCGTCTTAACCCGCCGCCGTCGTCGCAACCACTAGGAGAACCGCCGAGCAGCGTCTTCCACGGAGCGAACTTCCGTTGAAACCCCTATACGGTGAGGATGGGGACGATGAACAGTAACCATCCCTTTTTAGGGCTCTGGTTAGGACAAATCAGAAAATGTATCCCCTTTTTAGGGTCAATACGTCAGAAAATATACTTCCCTCTTTAGGGTTTAGTCGTATTCCATGTTTTTCGTCTATACGAAAAAATATGTTTTGAGCGTATTTCTGTAAGATACGCGTATCTTTGATAGAAATGTCAAAATACGCTGATCTGAAGGAATACGCTATGTCAAGTTGTCTCGTTGAGATACGCTGACTCTCTTGTTAGCGTATTTTTTGATGAACATCTTGCTAACCATACGCTGCTCTTTAGAAAATTCCATACGACTGCTTGCTTTGGTTAGACATACACGTAGCTGAGCGTAGGTTGAACTTAGAATCTGTCATACGCTTAGGATAAACTGAGCGTAAGTTGATTTTTGAATCTGACATACGCTTAGGATGGACTGAGCGTAAGTTGATTCTTAAATCTGACATACGCTTAGGATGGACTGAGCGTAAGTTGATCTTTGAATCTGACATACGCTTAAGATGGACTGAGCGTAAGTTGATCTTTGAACTTGTCATCCCTTTGTATTTTTTTAGAGTTTAAGGATTTTTAATCTCTTATTTTTCCTTTGCAGTGGATATTCTGGCCCAAGAAGCACAGTTTGAAGGATGTGCAGGGAGCAATTATAAGAGTGACCTATCCCATGTCCACTTTCCCCAGTTTGATGAACCTTCCACGAGAATAGTCATTCTGAAAAATCAAGAGAGCGAAACCCTGCTGAGTCTGATAAGTGGTCAACCACTGCAGAGTGTGGACAGTGCTACCCACTCAAAACCGACGTTTCTATTCGGGGACGCTATTGACAGAAACTCCCAGCCAGCCTCCGACAAAGTGACATACTCGTATTACCGGAATGGTGATGAGACTCAGCTGATGTACTTGACTGGATTGTCTAAGGGTATCAACATAGCTCGCTTATTCCATGCGAGTCACCAAAGACACATGAAATGGGATATTACTCCATCCCGTCAAGCAAAAGGTGGATGGATAGGGTACAGCCAGGGAAGATTTCGCAGTAGTACTGAACCGCATGTTTCAGTCTTACAAGGATTATTGCCAGCCATAATTCCCTCTGAGGACTCTACACTTCTGATGCCGGTTAGAGTCCCGATATTCGTGAACGAATTTGCACAGCTAGAAAACGCTGTCTATCCGAAACAGTCCATGAGACTCACTGGTCTCGTGAACCCAGAGACTACCAGATGGACTGCTCTCGTGCGATGGATTCTGAGAAATTATGGAGAACAGTTAAGGTGATAGGCCTGTACGATGCCATCAAGTGCACTGCTTATGGTTTTAGGCCGAACCCAGACTTGTTTCTGGCACTAGCAGAAAGGTACAACTACCGCACCGGAACTTTTATGACTCCGAGAGGCGAGATGGGATTCGCTTTCCATAAAATGGCGTACATTTCTCAGCTACCGACAGGATATCTGCCGTATAAGGAATATATCCCGTTTATTGATAAAATGAACAAGATTTCTGACGCCAACCCGCTAATTCTTCATGTGTTCGAAGAATTAATGTGCCACTATAGTATCTGTAAGGCCTTTTATAAGGCAAAAGAGGCAAAAGATACAGATTCAGGCTGCTACTCTTCGAAGTGGATGGCCTACTTATTCCAAGGCCGCACCGAAGAAACTCAGAAGAAGAAGAAGACCGAACAATACATCGGTCGTTTTACACCTCTGAGTCAAGCCGAAATTGACAAATTAATCCGGAAGACCACCCATGATGACATCATAATCGAAGAAGATGAAGGCACCTATAAAGCTGGTGATAGGTTAGAGACCTACATAAAGCAAGGTAGCCGGGCTTTATCTGATGAAGGTCATCTAGTCGGGTTTCTATCCCTTTGGCTGAGAAGGTTCGTAGTACCCTGGCACCTGTTCGGCAGACAGGATGCACCGAGGAATCGTATTTGCAGCAGTCCGTCTGACGTTCGGATACAGGATGGACTTGCTAACGGCGATGACATGCCGTCTGAATGCCAGTTTAAGAGCATATGCATACAGAATGCTTAACCTGGCGGAGAAGGAACTTACAACTTTTCCTCGGGTAGAAATGCCCTTCACATATTTGTATGGGTGGCTGCTCCTCCACTTTGAGTCTCTTATGAGTGCTGGACTGGCCAGACCAGATGATACTTTCTTGGAAAGATACCGTCATACGCCAAAGTGGAAGTATGACACCTTGACAGACTGCAGGACCATACTGAATAGGGGAGAACTATGGAGTTTCACCTGTGTTCTTCCGCCTATCGGTTATGAGACTATGCCTGCGAAGATGATTGATGGCACCGGTGCCAATGAACTGGATAATGTTCAGCACGAATGGCTGAAGAGGATCAGACCATCCCACCTGGTCTGTCGCCATGACGACATCACTTATTTGGAGCCATATCTTCCGAGTAGATTTGCTCGGCAATTCGGCTATGATCAGTTGCACGTAGGGAATGCAACGACATGCTTCCATCACCAAGGTGGATTGATCGACGGTGCGAGAGCCTGGATATATTATATTGCCAAAGGCACCGGAGCTACCTTTACGATGCCAGATCCAGTGAATCATCGGAGAGGAGTTAAGATGTTGGCATCTTATGCCAAGTTCTATGTATCTGCGAATACATTTGATGAGAAGTTCAGCATCTTGGGTAAGAGCTTCATTCATGTTAATAAGAAATCAGCCAAGTCAACTCTGCCGGAAGATTGTCACGACCGAGAGGATCCTCTCGCTACTGACGAGGTTTATGAAGAAGTCTCAAGGGAGAATCTCTTTTCTGATGAAATTCATCAGCCACTATATGTACCACTTGGAAGTGCCGAGAAGAGTGTATCTGCTGAGGGTACACCGAAGAGAAAGCGTAGCAAGGGTGCTTCCGGGCCCACTCCAAAAAGAGTTACTCGAGCAGAAGCTCGTAGTCGTGTAGGAATTACTATCCCGGGGACTTCTCCTGCTTCGAGTCAACAAATCAGAGATGCTGACGAAGAAGGTAGTGACTCCGAAGACGATTATCCTACCATTCCACTAGTGAAAAGGTTAGGAAGAAGAAAAGTGGTAGTTTCAAAGACTAAATCTGTAATTTGTCTTGATGCAGAAAGCCCCACCAATCGTGCTGAACGATTGGCTCGAGAGAAGCAAACTGCCCTTGCTTCTCAGCAAAGAGTTGAAGCAGAATCTTCTACTGCCAAGAAGATTATTGAAGTTTCCTCTCCTGCACCCTCGGAAACGCAGCCCACGCAGGACGCTAATACAGAACTTGCTGCGGAGGTTGTGATAGAAGAATCGGCAGCTAAGCCATCTACCGATCGAACAACACCGGCTGCCGAGGATCCTTCCATGGTAGTGGATGAGCATACTGAACCATATGTACTGGTTTCGAGAGAATCAGTGAAGGAAGCAACCACTCTCGAGCCACCTGCTGATTTAGCTTTGATTGATGTTTCGGAGAGCGCAAGGGTGAAGAAGAACAGGTTGACTATGAACCTTCGTCTCATTCCTTTGAAGATGAGGATATGGAGATTGAAGATGAGTCACCAACTGAAATCCATATCGACGAACTGAAGACGGCCGGCCAACATTCAGAGTTGACTCCAGAGCCAGAGAACCTTCTAGAAATAGAAGCCCATGTTTCGAGCACCTCTGGGGCAGGAAGTAGTGAAATGAAATCAGTGTCAGAAGACACTTTGAATAGACTACGAGCAGGGCTGAATGATCCTAAAGAAACAGAGTACGAGCCAACTTCAGGTAATATTTTATCCAGCAAAGTTTTCTCTTTTCTTGTTTTATTGTCTTTAATTTTGATCAAGCTTCTTTGATTCCAAAAGTTGTAGGAACTACACCAGCGATGAGCTCGACTCATGCTCCATTTGTTCGGACTGATGTTGGTGAGGGAAGCTCACATTTACCAAGTTCTCCAAAAGCACATACTTCTGTTTCCAGAATAGAGCCCATTCCAGCTTCTTCTTTCATAATGGCAGCAACTCCCAGTTTTGAAACGGGAATAGCAAGGACCATGGCGATGTATTCAGATATTATCTATTCATATCTGGATACATTCTCCAGGCGATTTATGAAGGACGAGACTATGCCTTTTTCTAATCTCCGAACGGTAATTAATTTCCTGCTTTTAGCTCTGCGACAGGCTGGTTATGAGACTCAGTGTACTTTCTTTGAGCATCTCTTGGACGATTTGGAAGTAACCATCCACAAATACTGAAAAATTAAGAAAGAAGATATTAAATCCTTGACCGTGGCTGAGATTGCTCAACTGGAACGTGAAGCTCAAACCCAGCAGGCTGCTTTGAAAGAATTCCTCGCTTTGTCATCTGAGAAGTTAATGGCGAAGGATGAGGAAATAGTAACAACTCGTCGGAAGATAGAACGTCTGGAAACAGAGGAAATATCTAGAGCTGAAGAACTCCAGAAACTAAAGGAAGAATTAGCTCGTCTCCAGGAGCGTATTGCATCCGTAGAAAAAGAGCAATATGATATTATTGCTGCTCGTATAGCTGAAGCCACCCGCTATCAAGTTCTACAGCAAGAGCGGAAACAGATGCAAGCTGAGCAGATAGAAGAAACTAATCATCGTAGTTCTGTTGTCATTAATTTTGACCAACAGATGGTTGCAATTGAAGCAACAGAGCGAATTCGTAAAGTTCATGAAGAGAAGATGAATGTGTACTTGCTCGTATTCAGGAGATAATTACTCCTTCTATTCAATAGATTTTTCACTGAGGAAATGAGCACTTTGACCTGATTTCGATTTGTGTATGATGTTTTTGTAGAAAATATGTTCAGAGGTAAATAATACATGACATATTTCAATAGAATAAAATATACAAATGAATTTTATAATTTCATCAGATGATATTAAACCAAAATTTTTAGTTTAATACTGATTAGAGAAAACAGAATTCAGATATAAAGATATCTTTGAACTCAATTTTCCATGATCTTTGGACTCGAAAATCAAAAGACTAGATATCATTTTCATAGAATAGAAAATGATACTGAGATAGAAAATTCAGAGGTAATATGGACGTAATTTTCTATATGAGATCTTTATTAAATCCACTGGGGATCTAATAAGACAGAATATCAAATTCTCTGGAAAGATGATATGTGGTAGAATATCAATTTCGCTGGGGATAACGATATCGAGGCAACTTTTTGTGGGGAAGAATAAACTCTAATTTTATATTTGCTGGAGAATAATCGCAGCAGATGAAAATATCATATATTAACAAGATTTATAGATAATATTTCTTTAAGAATTTGCCGTTGATAGGCATCATCGTGACTTTACCATCCATAGAGGTAAGCTGATATGCTCCGTTTGAGAAGACTTGTTTATGACGAATGGGCCTTCCCATTTCGCGTCGAACTTGCCTTTGCTCATTATGTCATAGTCATCGGACGTTTGACGGTAAGAACAAGTTCTCCTTTCCGATATGCTCTGACTTTCACCTTCTGGTTAAAAGCTTTTGAAATTCGGGCCTGATACAGCTCGATATTTGTTGAGCGTACAATCACTTTTCGTCTAGAGCTTCTAGCTCTTAAAGTCGAAGATGATCATTGTTCTCCGTTGTAAGTTCATTGGAGATTGCGATTCTCAGAGAAGAAATCTGGATCTCGAGGGGAAGGACAGCTTCGCACCCATATACCAAAGAAAAAGGTGTACACCCGGTCGCATTGCGAACTGTGGTACGGTAGGCCCATAAACATTCACCAAGCTTCTCGCTCCAGTTGCGTTTGTTAGAAGAAACGAACTTTTTCAGAAGTTTGATGATGGTTTTATTGAAAGCTTCTGCCAATCCATTAGCTGCTGGATTATATGCTGTAGAAGCTAGGTTATTGATTCGATAGTCGTCGCAGAATCGAGTAAATTTCTGACTAACGAACTGTGGTCCGTTATCGTGGATAATACGCCGAGGAACACCAAATCGATAGATGACATGATGCTTGACGAAGTTGATGACGTTGGAAGTTTTGACTTCGGATAGCGGGATTGCTTCAGCCCATTTAGAAAAGTAGTCGGTTATTGCTAGAATAAACTGGTGTCCTTTTGATGACGGTGGGTTGATGGAACCAATGATGTCCATGCCCCAGGCCTCGAAGGGCCATGATGCCGCTGTCGGGTGTAAGAACTCTGACGGTTGATGGATAAAGTCTGTATGAATTTGACAGGCTTTATATTTCCGGGCATATTGAATGGCGTCAGCCACCATCGTGGGCCAATAATACCCCATACGTCGGATGCGATCTTGAAGTTTAGGACCTGGTTGATGGGCTCCGCAGACACCATCATGTGCTTCACGGATAATCCGTTGTGCTTCCTCACCAGCGATGCATCGGAGGAGAAGACCGTCATAGGCCCGACGATATAGTGTCTTTCGTATGATTATAATAGAATCTGAGAGATCGACGCCGGATAGACGCTGCTTCTCGTCGGATTATCGGGAAGTATGTCATACAATACAAAGTCTAGAAATGGACGTCTCCAATCTTCGGTCATGGCTTCTGTTTTGTTGGAAAAGACGTATTCCATAGTAGAATCGGAAGAAGACGAGGATGCTCTGTCAAACCCTAATCCAGTGTTAAGGTTGGAGGAATTAAATTCATCAAGGTTGAGAGAATTTTTGTCTGGGTCATGGGGAACACCCAAAGCCAAATTATTCTCGACGTAGAATAGCTCCCGGTTAAAACCACTATCAATTGTTGACGTCTGACCGGTATGGCTAGCATAGCGACAAGATTAGCCAAAGCATCGGCTTCTGTATTACAGGCTCGCCGAACGTGTTCAATAAAGAAACCTTCAAAGGAAGAGGCCATAGAGAGTGCTGCTCGGTGATAAGGTATCAAATCCTGATGACGGACTTATATGTACCTCTGATTTGATGATAAGTTTGGAGTCTCCATAAACTTCTAAATACTGAATATCTAGATGTTTAGCAAGTTGAAGACCGATGAGTAACGCATTGTATTCGGCTATATTGTTTGAACACGATTGATCCAGAGAATAAGCCCTCTGAATAGTCAGCCCTTCCGGGGATACAAGAACAATCCGACTCCGGCGACAATATCGCCATTGGGACCCATTCTAGACGCTCCATTAAAGAATATACGCCAGATAGGAGTTTATTCAGAAACCTGATTTGAATCCAGAACTTCATCTGGAATCTCATCGTATAATTTAGAATCCTCTGGAACTGCATGAGCTGCCAGAAAATCAGCAAGAGCCTATCCTTTAACTGACTTTTGAGGAATATAATGCATGTCATATTGAGCTAACAAGATTTCCCAATTAGCCAGTCTGGAGTTGAGAATACGGGTTTCTTCATCATAATCCTGATGGGGTTCACTCTGGAAATGACATGAATCATTTGACTGATGATGTAATGTCGCGTCTTCTGAACGGCAAACATTAATGCTAGGCATTCTTTCTCAATTAGAGAATAACGCGGTTCAGCACCTATCATTGTACGACTGAGGTAATAAACCTGTTCATGGCCATCTTTATTTTTCTGGGCAAGCAATGCACCGAGAGAATAATCCATGGCTCGAACATATAGAAGGAATGGTATTCCCGAGACGGGAGGTACCAAAACCGGAGGGTTCATGAGGTACTGTTTGATGTCGTCAAATGCTTTTTGACATTCTTCGTTCCAGACGAAGGACACACCTTTCTTCAGAAGTTTGTTGAACGGTCTGCAGCATCCTGATAAGTTAGAGACGAATCTCCTGATATAAGCAATTCTTCTTTGAAATCTTCGTAGCTCTTTTAAGGTGCGTGGAGGACGCATCTCTTGGATGGCTTTGATCTTCTCGAGATCCACGTGTATACCTTTAGCGGTAATGACGAAGCCGAGAAATTTACCACTAGAGATGCCCAGGAAGGACTTAGTAGGGTTCATCTTAAGTTGATGTTGATGTATTAAATCAAAGATAGTCTTCAAATCTTGGATATGATCCTCCTTTGTCGACTCTTGACTGCAATATCATCAACGTAGCATTCGACTGTTTTTTCGGAGATGTTCGCGGAATATATGCTCATGCTCGCTGATACGTTGCTCCTCCATTTTTGAGACCAAATGGCATCACTGTGTAACAGTATGTACCGATCGGCGTTCTGAAGGAAGTATGTCTCTCGTCGTCTGGAAACATTTTGATTTGGTTGTACCCCGAATACCCATCTATAAATGACATTCGTTCGAAACCACACGTGTTATCGATCATGATGTCGGTGATTGGAAGAGGGAACTCGTCTTTAGGACAAGCCGCATTGAGATCGCGAAAGTCTATACAGACTCGGATCTTATCGGTCTTTTTGAGGACAGGAACAATGTTAGCCACCCACTCAGGATGTTGTCCTCTCGAATAAATTCGGAAGCCATGAGCTTGTTGACTTCAGCTTCAATTGCATCCATAATGTCTGGACGAAATCGTCGCTGTTGTTGTTTGACAGGTTTAGCATTCGGCATGATATTAAGTTTGTGTGTTGCGATCTTCGGATCTAGCCCTGGCATATCCTCATAGCTCCAGGCGAAGACATCGATGTAATCATGAATAAGCTTGATTATGTCTTGCTTATCTGTTTCTGAAAGACTTTCGCTGATGAATATTGGCTTGGGGGATCCCTCCTCACTAACATCAATTTGGATCAATTTATCTTCAGTAGGAGGTTCTCTTTGCTCGAACCTGAATTCCCATTGGTTGTCTAATCTTTGAGCCCATTGTTCCGATTCAGGTGATATTTCAAAATCATCTTCATCTTCATCATTTTCTTGCGGACCGTTGGCAGAGACCATATGGCGGATAGAGTAGAGCGATGAAAATTGCCAATACTTGTGTCGGAATCCCAAGAGAAGGAATCGGAAGAATCAGATCGTCGTCTCCGTCGGATTCTGGATCCTCATGGACTGTGTTGATGAAGGGGGTAGGAGTAATGTAACCCAATCCGTATTTTGTCCTTCCGTATTTCAAGGAAGGAATTCGAACAGGCATTCTTCTTCCTTTTCCACTACTGAGGCCGGTTCTGAAGTCATAGCCCATGTTCTTGATGATGTTTTTGGACTGCTGACTGTAGCAACGTAGTTGTAACCTTCCGGTATCATCATTTTGTCGTCGTCTTCCAGATTAGGAGAATTCTAGGGCCCCTTGCAGAAGAATATTGGAGTTTCTCCTAACTTTCTAATAGGAACAAAGAGTATGAATTTTGTACAGACTCTAATGATACTTCTGTATGAAGAGTTTGAACAACTCCTATAGTTAGTGGCTCTAAGCTATCTAGCAAATGTAAATAACTTTGTACATAATTACAAACATCAATATACTGTAAAAGATGCTTTATTAATATCAGATGTTGTATTTATAGAAGAAGGCTGAGCCTTAGTAGATTTAGTCAAATTAATGACTAAAGGGGGAGAAGAAGAGTGAGCAGAAGTTTTGTTTCGATTAAGGTCGATAACAAAAGGCTCAAAAAGGTGAGCTCCCTTGAAGGATCGTGGATAAGTAGTACGTCCACTGACTGGAATGACTAGAGTATCTGGTCTAGCCTGAGAAGATGGTGAGAGAGTGGTGCGTCCACTGACAGAGATATCAGCGAACTTTGTGGAGCTTGGGAAGGCAATGAAGTGGTACATCCACTGACAGGAATTATCAGTGGGTTTTTTTCAGATGATTTAGTAGACGCGGATGAGTGATACGCCCTTTTACAGGAATAACAAAGGTGTCAACTTTCGATGTCTCATCATCATCCATAGCTTGTAAGACTTTTGAATACTCATCTTTGTACATGCGAGAGTCACTGTAGTAAGCTTCGACTCCTCTGAAAGGATTAATGTCCGCGACTTCCTTTTGAACTTCTCCCTTTTCATCAATGTATTTGAAGCACTGGTGAAGAATGGAGGGACGATATTGTGTTCATGGAGGAAAGGTCTTCCCAAGAGCAAGTTGTAAGATCCAACTAACTCGATCACGTAGAATGTGACACTCGCCCGAAAATTGCCTATTTGTATTTTTAGGCGAATTTTCCCCAGAGGTTCACTCTTGCCTTGGTTGAACCCTAAAATGGTAGTGACTGTCTTGACTAGATGATGAACTGGAATACGTAAGGCATCCAAGACTCTTAGGTATAATACTTAGAGCTGATCCTGGATCAATTAGAATACGGTCGACCTTCATCGTGTCAATGTACCCAGTGAAGTAGAGAGGCCGATCATGACGATTGTCCTCTAGAAGCATATCGTCTTGGGTAAAAGTGATGTTCGGAATGATTTCCAAGACACGTTGCAATGTAGGCAAGTCACCGGCTCTGCTTTCGGCTTCTTCAGATGAGTCAGGCAAGAGTCTGCTTGCAGTAGAGCTTCACTTAACGTTTCCCGAGTTTCCTTGGATAACGTAAAAGTTCAAAGATGGAAAACCTGGCTGGAGTGTTAGCAAGTTGAGCCAGAATGTCAAAATTATATAGCTTCGCAATCCGGGAGAAAGAGACTTCTTGATTGGTTTGTCGAAGCGGGCAGGTTGCTTCCCTTTGTCGGCTGTTGTTGGTTTAGGGAGAATCGTCTTAGCAGGAGCATTTGAAGGTCCTTCGTTAGAGATGGGTGCTGGAGCTGCAACCGGAGGGACATCAGGAGTTTCCTCAGGAGCTTCAGCGTAATCTTTCAGATATATTTTCCTGACCGGGTTCCGGCGGAGCTTCGACTTCAGGCTCAGGTTCAGAGTCTACCGAAACCATGTTGCAATCCTTCATCTTGTTCTTGGTTTTTGGTGCTTGATGAGAGCTTCAGTCCAGAAACCGAGGCCAACACGGGATTGATTATGTCTCAAAGTGAGGGCTAGAGGTGCTCGGAGTCCTTTGTCGGAGCTTAAACCAGGAGCAGTGGCTAGATCATAACCCATCTTCGCCATTAATTTACGAGATTATGAACTATATAGATGAAATGCAGGTTGTATCTGTCTTCGGATCGAGGTACAGTTTTTACCTCTGTAGGGGGTCTTTCCTGCTAGGATGAAAGTAGAGGTTAGAGAAAGATTAGATGTGATCTAGAAGTCATATGGCATGACTTAGTCTTTCCAGGTTTCTTTTTAGACAGAGGAGCCTTCCGAGGAGAAGAGGAAGACGTCTCGAACTCCGCACTAAATCGGGGTGGATCCACATAATCTCTCCCTTTTTAGTGGTACGGGAACAAGTCCTTCATTCTGGGCTGGTAGAATATTCACAACTTCAAGGGTTGCTTTGGGATAGGGACAATCCCATTTTCCACCAATAACGGAGGGAGTCACCGAACTGCATCGAAATCACATTTGCTGTGACTGTCTTGTCTTTAGGTGTTAGTGTCACACCTCCTGATTTGATCATTTCTGGATCTTTTCTTTAATACGAAGCAAGACCAGATTGTATGACCCAGCATTCTGTGATATGGACAGTATTTTGGATGACCCGTCTTGTTGGCTTCATCAGGCTTTTGATATCTGGTAGTTGTATCTTGTTACCTTTAAGAAAACATTCGAAGATGCCTTGAACATCGTCGTCGTCGAAAGAGTATTCTTCCTTCGGCCGAGGAGGTCTCTGCTGTTGATTTGTTGGAGCTGGGTAGCTTGGGCAGACACTACCTCTTGATTGTTGCTCTGGAGATTGACTTCGAGAGTCTCTTTTCATTTGCGATTGTTGGGTCGCGTACTATTGCTAGTACTTTGACTTGATTCTTTGGGAGTCATGTGTACCCCCAGACCTTTGAAAGTCTCAGTACTGACTTCGGCAGCTTTGGCACTGACGATGAGGAAGGCCAATCTTGGAACTGAGTGGATCCTGTCCACATGCTATTGATTGGTAAGAGGTTCGACTTGAAAGTGTCGATAGTGACGACATCGGGAGTTCCGAGAGCATTTTTAGAGCTTCTCTTCTGAATCTTTCAATGAAGCTCTCAGTGCTTTTATTATTTTTCTGTTTGATTCTTATAAGGGCTGACATGGTCATGTCGTTGATGCCTTCATAGAATCGTTTTAGGAACATCTGTTTGAACCTGACAAACGAAGTAATGCACCCATCAGGGAGACTTCGATACCATTCATAAGCGGTTCCTTTAAGACAACCAACGAATACCCGAGTGAGGAGGGCATCGCTCGGTTGCAGCTGATCAGTCATTACCTCAAAGTGATTGATGAACTGACTTGGGGAGGTGGTCCCATCAAAGAAAGAGATGGTCGGAGGCTTGTATTTTGGGGGGTACGATACATCCTTCCATTGTATGGGGTAAGGTGCTTGATACCTAATTTTGTAAGCCGTCCTTTGCTTGAATGCTTCGAATTAAGACCGAAGATTTTTCAACTCTTCAGTGACCGCTCCGGAAGATTGCGATGTCGTTGCTTGTTGGGCTAATTGGGAGGGGGGACTGCAGTTTATGTACCACCCCCAGCTCCGGACAGACTTGGAGTGGGCTGTACATGAACATTAGACTGTACCCCGAAATAGTAGAAGGTTTCAGGTTTGGGGCAATAGGAGTATTTAATACCACTGGTGGTACTGTTTGTTGAACTTGCTGAGTTTGTTGCTGAGCTTGTATAAGAGTATGCATAGCAGTCAATGTATCCGCCATGGCTCGTAACTGTTGTTCCAAGGAAGAAATCCTTTGTTCATGAGCCTCAGTGCTAGTCGAAGGTTCGTGATTACCATCTACCATATAAGTTGGTAATCATTCGAGGTATCGACGATGAAAACAGTCGTTCTGAATCGTCGCTATGAGAGTCAGCATCTTTCCGGGGCTATTCACGGGAGTTAATACTGGAAAGTTGGACTCTCCTAGGAAGTCCTCCGTGGTCTCAGGATTATCATCTGGATGAGAAGAAGAAGGGACACTGGCGAAGCTCTGGTTCTGGATCTGGTGCGAGGTAAACACCGTCTTCAGAATCTAACATAGAATCAGATCGTATTCTATCTCCAGTATTTTTGGAGGTCATGTTGACGGAAGCATAAAGAGGTTCGTCTTCGTATGGTATTGGTTCATGTGAATCCGTTCGAAGACAGATCGTCTTTTCGGTGAACAACAACACTGGATCACGACCCGAGGTTGGAAGTTACAACAATGCTCTTCATGACGAATATGAGCAATGTCAGAGACAGATGGAGTGTTGATTCTTCGCTTGTTTTGCAGATGTTCCCGGAGATCTGTGGAAACAGACTGGGAAGTATTTGAAGATAGTCTCTGTGTAGAAACTTGTCTTTTATCCTTCTGTCTTTTTGGTTCTTGAATGTATAAAGACCGATTGATCTGAGCGATATAGTTTTTAGCATATTGTGCATCAGGGTCCATTATACTTGTCCCAGTTTGATAAGGCTCCTTTATGCCGGCAGTAGAATCGAGACGATTCCGGTTAAGCTTATTACGAAGGTCCATAGGAGGTACAACTTTGGTATCAGTCCTGGATACTTGTAATTTGCCTTTCTCGGATCGGGAAATTTTGAGAGAAGGAAGATGAACATTATTCCGACTGGGAGTCGGTAATAATCCATCTTTAGAGGAAGTAGCCAAAAGGCATTTTCCTTTGTTTGATCTAGTAAGAGTACTAGTCAAATTAACCCCAGAGGTAAAAACCTTAGGAGCAGAGGAGTTGATTAAAGAGTCGTTCTCCTAGGTTGGCACAAGATGTGCAAGCTGTGGAGGAATCATTTGTATATTCTGTGGAAGAGAACCCCCAGCCTGGCCTTGAGAAACAATCAAAGGACTGTATTGGTTGGCATACGCTGACTTCAGAGAATTCTTGTCATACGCTGTCTTTTGACTAGCGTATGGTTGGTCAATGACTGCCATACGCACAGAGTTATTAATGGCTAAAGAGCCGACTGCTGTCGTAGGAGTAGAAGAAGAAGAGACTTTGACATGTCCAGAGATGGCTTTCCTTGGACACGCTGACTTGGCTAAAGAACCCATTTTGTCAACGTGACTAGGAGAAGCCACTATTGCCGTATTCAGAGAAGCCGAGGCGTGCTTCGCTGAGGTTGGAGACGTATTCTTGTCAGCGTGGGAAGTGACAGAAGCGTCTCGGGCCGCCGAAGAAGACTTAGGGACATAGACAGAACGTCCCTTCTTCTTGGCAGAGAGAAAAGTGGGGAAGCAGTTCGGCCCTCCTTCGCTTTGAGCATTTCTTCATAAACAGATTGGTCGAATTGTACAACCATCATCTTCTTCGTCGAGCCGATCGACGAAGTATCGCATTGAGTTGTTGCTGTCTCGTTATAGGAGACAGCTTTCCCCAGCAGAGTCGCCAATTTGTTTTCCATAAATAAATTCTATTTATTTATTGTGTTTCTGAGAAAATTACAACTGTAGGAATCTGATCTAGAAGACGATCACTTTATCCCTTGGACGATACGATGAAGAAGGCTCGGACCTCGAAGAACTTGGACATTAACTGGGCAATCTCTCTGTTCTCTCTAAATTGAATATGGTGTCTGTTGAAGGTGGAGAAACTCTTTTATAGAGTTCTGGATAACTGCTCTGGGCATACGCTCAGTCAGTTACTTGACGTGTGCATAACTGCAGGGACGCGTGGCAAATTTTGGTGGAGACACGTTGGAGTGCGGTTGAGAGTAACGAGGTATATCCAGGAGAGATTGATGGCATGAATGCCACGTTGCATAACTTTTGAATGAGTGGGTAACCGAGTACAGGACATGTGAGAACGTGTGTTGACTGTACATTTGAAGTCATTCTGAATGCATTTGCTTTGATACGCTGTCTTTTGGAGAAGTATGACTATCATACGCTGTCTTTTTGAAGAGGAGTCGTATGGAGTCCATACGCTCAGTTTTGGATACGTATGTCTTGCATACGCTGACTTGGATAGCAAGGAGTCATATGGAGTCTATACGCTCACTTGGGTGACAAAGAGTCGTATGGACCTCATACGCTGTCTTGATGAGGAGTCGTATGGAGTACATACGCTGCCTTGATGAGGAGTCGTATAAAGTACATACGCTGCCTTGATGAGGAGTCGTATAGAGTACATACGCTGCCTTGATGAGGAGTCGTATGAAGTCCATACGCTACCTTGATGAGGAGTCGTATGAAGTCCATACGCTGCCTTGATGAGGAGTCGTATGAAGTCCATACGCTGCCTTGATGAGGAGTCATATGACTGGGAAAGTAGACACGTGGCTGTCTTCAATCTTCTCGAATACGCCATATCTCCCAATAACTGACAAATATCTCTCGAGCGTCGTGTTGCGGATATGACGGCTGATAGACTGTCAGAAATGACAGTAATGATGGCTGTGCATTCATGATGGCTAATGAGCTGTCCTCGTAAAAGACAAAATCAACTCTCGAAAATCCATACGACGATTAATTCTCCTAAGACAGCTGTCTTTGCACGAAAGACGAAGTGTCAGATTCATCCCTCACTGAGCGTATGCTGTGCTGTCAGTCGAGAATAATAAAATATTCACTGAGCGTATAACTTTTGCACTGAGCGTATGACTTTTACACTGAGCGTATGGCCTTTGCACTGAGCGTATGGCCTTTGGCTGACTTGGTCTTATGTCAGCGTATCAGAATTTTTCACACCCTACACAAGGGACTAAACGTTTTGCTACCCCAAATGTAATAAAGAAGACTACTCCTTCTGATTTACGTGAATTGCTAATGCAAAAGCGTAAAAATAGACAATCTCCCGTGACACTCCCCCAAGAAAATCATCACTGTGAGTGTCACCAGATTGTAATTAAATGTTGTTGTTCGGCTTCTAAACGATCAGTCTTTGATCGGTTAAGTTATAATGTGCCTCAACAACAAGCTGATGACTAAGAACATGAGTTGTCATATGCATCAGTCAACATGGCATCTCATACCAACAGAGGACGACATCCTAGACGGAACACGTCCCAAACTCCAGGTCAACAACAATTCAACAGACTTCTTGATTCCTTTGAAGGAGTATATTAGAATACTCGATCAAGAAGACAAAGATAGTTGCAGACTTCTGATTCAGAAGCTGGGGGTACTCAGTCTTTTGAGTCTGAAACTGATAGTGTTGATTCATACTTCTATACTAATCCCTCTGTATCTTCAAGAGAGGTTGAATCTTACACTATTGGAGATGAACCAGAGACGTCATCTGCTAATACAGAACAACGTCTCACTGCCGTTGAGCAATCATTGAAAGACATGCTTAACATGATGCAAAGCATGCACCAGATAATAACGGCTCAGCAAAATGCTCAACCGGCAATAGTAACACCGGTGCAGGTAGCAGCACAAACTCAAGATAGTCAAGGGGCTGATATACCTTTGAATATTCAAGAGCCTGCTGTTAACCAAAATTCTGCATCTCCAGATTCCATCATTCCAGAAGATGTACCATCTCCGGTGGAGGTTACGGTACATCCAACAACTATTCATTCAAATGTGCTTCCGTAAACCAGTGAAGCCATTCAAGCAGTGCGTGAGCTCAAAGCACAGTTTGAAGTTTTGAAGCACAAAGATCAACTTCAGAAGTTAGGGATTAAGCATCCTTATCCTCCTCATTGGAATGATGTACCCTTTCCACCGAAATTCAAGCCACAATCAATGGTATTGTTTGATGGAAAGGCTTCTCCTAGTCAGTATATCAATTACTTTGATATTATGACTGTACATTTGTAGAAAAATGATGCTCTTCTCACTCGAGTATTCATTGGGTGCTTGACGGGTTCAGCTTACGACTGGTATCGTAGTTTACCCGATAATTGTATTTTGTCTTTTGACGAATTTAAGGCAATGTTTCTCTCTCGCTTCTATGAAGGAGGTATGGACATGAACATGTCCTCCTTAATAGAAATCAAGCAAAAGGAGAAAGAAGATACTAGGACGTTCATTGAACGTTTCCGACAGGCGACTCTAAAGATGCCTCCTGGTATGCCAGATTCAGCATTAATTGATACATGCAAGATGAATCTGCGACCATCCATTGCTGTCTTCACGGGTTTCCAATTCACAGATTGGACTTCGTTTATTATAGCAGCAGTTTCTGCCGAGACCAATGGTAGGTTGGCTCGTGAACATGGTATAATTTTTGCCTCAGAGGATAAAGGAAAGAAAGGTAATCCTGGTAATAATTCTGGCAATCGTAATACAAAAGAAAAAAATACTCTTATGGTTAATCTTTCCAAAAACAAATGACGCCGAATAATCAGGAGTCTTCTAAGCCAAAAGAAGAATATTCTTTTGACGAGAGTGATATTCCAGGGATATTCCAATGTCAAGTGAAGAGTGGCAAACTCCAAATTTCGGAGCCAAAGAGGCCTAATGAGGTAAATCTGACTGACAATCCCAAATATTGTATCTATCACAGATACATAAATCATCCCAGCAGGGCTTGTTATGTCCTAAAGAAGAAAATCCAAGAGCTGATTAATGCCAATGCCATCTCTTAAACTAACGATGAGCATACGGTCACAACCAATATAGTTTCTCTTCAATTCGGAGATTTTTCTTCTCAACAAGTACGAGATGGAATTGTCCCAATTCTGAAGGCGACGATGAAGATTGTGAATATCCCGCCTGCCAGGGAGGAAAATAAAGGATTATTGCCTCTCACATTAAAGAATGGGGAAATTATGTGGGTACATCCTGACTTAGTACCTGAAATGGGAGATGAAGGTAAAACTTCAAAATCCAAGAAAGGTAAGAAAGTCAAAACCTGCAACATGATTTTTCATGTTATTCCAGATCCTGATGATTTGGATAATCTATGCGATGGCATTCCTTTAGAAGATAGACTGAGAGGATTGAACATATGTCCTCCAAGTCTGGCTCCTCCTACCAAGCTCAAGCTTACTCATCAGCAGTGGCTAACCATGAATAGTGTTCCCTTATACAGGACACAACAAGTCTTCGCTGCTTATGAAAAAGCCCCTATAGGGATTTTTTCTCGTATCCCGAATCCTTCTCCTCCCGTAGCTACAGAGACTTCTATTCCTCATTCTCCTGTAGTTACTGAGATATCTTCTTCTTCTCTGTTGAACCACCTGTTAAAAGTCCGCTGCCTACTCACTTGTACAGTCAACAATCTGTCCTTCTCATGAAGAAGATGGGTTATGATTTTTAAAAGGCAGAAGGTTTGAATTATGATAAAGGAATACGACTTCCTTTACAAATTCAAAGTCAAAAATCCACTGTTGGATTGGGTTCTGAGGTTCCTCATAACAATCCTCGTAAGAAGAAGGCTAAGGGAAGGAAGACTAAATCCTGCAATATGGTACTTCCTTCTTCTGAGTCTGAAGAAGAAACCTTTGCTGGTACAAGATCTGGAAAAGAGTACCACAAAGATTATGAGGGATCCTCCAAAGAAGCAGAGAATATTGAAACACCACCAACTCAACCGTCTCCTGTTCCTGCTAAACCATCTGTGGTTGAAAAGGGGAAACAGAAAACAGTACGCTTTGACGTCCCGTTGAAGTCTGCTTCCAGTCAGGGGGTGGTGATGAAACCCTATAAATTTGATATTCTAGCCCAGTTAGCTAATACTCCGGCTAGACTATCTATCTTCGAGTTGCTTCGCCTTTCTAAAGAAAGTCGTGAAACCTTGAGTGAAGCTTTGCTGCAAGCTGATTCCTGTTTAGCTCAACTCAAGACTCCTGATAATACACTAGTGTCATGTCCACAATGTCATAGTGTGATGGAAGCAATTCCCAATATCACCTTTACACAAGAAGATATGTTGTTAAAGCATAACAAGCATGATAGGCCTCTGTGCTACACTGGGTATATTAAATCCACTGAAGTTGACAGGATTTACATTGATCCTGGGTCTTCCTGTCACGCCCCAGAACCAGAATACTGGAGAGCGGGGGCAGACATAGCCAGCTACGTATATTGAAATAGAATACATCTCAACTATACGGTCACGGCTGTCTAAATATGAGGGTTTACTACAAGCCAGCAGTCTCTTAAGGTCAAGCCTATTGTCTCAATCTCAAGCAATTAACAGAGTTACAAGATATTAGAGCATCAAATATATATATAAGGCGTCCCAAATATTACATATTGGATGATCATGAAGCTAGTCGTACAAAATGATAGGACTAGCAAGAGTTCAGTCATACATGATCAACCCTAGGATTTGTTAATCATGTTTACAGCCCGTAGGCAGACAGTAAGTAAATGTGCATCGAGCTAACAGGTGCTCGTCGGCTAAACGCCTCAAAAGAATAAATTTACATATAAGTGGGTGAAACAAAAAGGAAAACCCACTCTTGGCCCGGGTTCCGTCTAGTTGTCACCATTGGGCTGGAAGCTTGGTAGATCCTCGGGAGCTGCTCCGAAATCTGGCCACACAAAACTAGCTGGGTCAAACCCCAGAAAGAGCAAGTGCCACAAAGGAGGCCACAAATAAGAACAAAAGCCAGCATATCAGAACATAAAGAATAAAGGAAAGTACAAGTAATAAAAGTACACAGGGCGATAAACGACTAGGGACGTGGAACCATTCCGGGAGCCAGGTTACAATCCTTAAACCAAACAAGGACCGGGATTATAACCCTTCGCCTGAATAGCTCACTGCCTCTACCCATGTATCGTTAGGGATAAGTAAAACAATCATGATCAAGAGTTCCAGGTACAAGGCTAGACAAGACTTAGATAGGGCTGGACACCATTCATTCACAATCGGCCAAGCAAGTACTACGGCTTACTACTTTAACTAACTAGGGTTATCATAAGCCTAATTACTAACAAGATGCAAGTGAGAAACTCCCAGTCCCAAGCCCTGCAGACCATCCAGTTATCCTTCTGCGGGTTGAGAGTTATAGGTGGGTACATTGCCCGGGAGACAAATGTACCCTTAGGTGACTTAGAGGGTGCAACACATGACAGTGTGCTGGAAATGTGCTCTACTCGTCGGCAAGCTACAAGTCCATTAAAGCGCCCAGATAACGAGATTGCCTGTGACGGGGAATTCTCCATGTTCTAGTTTGATCTAATAATTAGCCTGATCCAATTTAGCGCGAGTCCCTGGCCGTGGTACCCAGGAAGTCACGTCCTAGACATGATGTAAAACAAGACAAGTGGATTGTACAAGCAAGCAAGCAGGAACACCCACGGTGTCAAGGCAAGTCAAGTCAAGTTATCAAGTCAAGTCAAGTCAAGAGTGCGCCGCCACGGGCCACTATCAAGTTATCAAGGTAAATCATGTCAGGGTACTTGTCAGGGGTGCGCCACGACGGGTCACTATCAAGTCAGGTTGGTCGTGTCAGGAGTGCACCACTACGGGTCACTGTCATGTTAGGCTAGTTCCTTGTCATACCATGCCATGTACAATAGACATTCCAAACCTAATAAAATACTAATATAAAATAGGACTATAGAGAGCCAAGATCAAGAAATAACAAATTCATCATAGACAAGTAGGTTGTGCAAGGGGGTCAGGGGTAGGTCTGCGCAGGGTGTGTACTGCGCATGGAAGAGCTGCACAAGAGTTGTCTTACGCAAGGGTTACCTTGCGCAAGGGTAGACTGCACAGGGGTTACCTTGCGCAAGGGTGGTTTGCGCAAGGGTGGGTTGTGCAGAAGTGAATTGCGCAGGAGCGGTTTGCGCAGAAGTAAATTGCGCATGAGCGGTTTGCGCATGGCTGGATTACGCATGGCTAGCTTGCGCCAGCGCAGTCCAGCGCAGCGCAAAGTGCTGGCCAAGTGACTGCACAAACGGCCATGCGCTAAAGAGCACAGGCCAGGGTGCGCAATCGGCCATGCGCTAAAAAGCGCAAGGCAGGAGGCTGTTCTTCCTGGCCGAGAGCAAGTCCAAAAACACCAAGAACTTCAATTCTTCATATTTTTGTCAAATCAAAACCAAATCTAGATTTTTAAAGTTCTAACTTGAGTAAAATTGAATTCTCTTCCACATGGAAGCATCAAAACAAGCAAAAATCAAAGTTTAATAGATCAAAACCAAGGATTTCCGAAAATGGTTAAAACCTAGATCTAGAAGAATGAAAGCTCCAAATCACAAAATTTCAAGTTCTAATGTTGATCCACATGTCCTAATCTATCAAATGGATAAATAAAATTGGGTGCTTATTTGTTGGCAAGGTGCACTTGCCTAATGGGTTGGGGAGTTGTGGAAGAAGGAAGAAGAAGAAAATTAATGGAGAGTAAGAGGAGAGAGAAAGTTTGGTGGAGATTTATGATGGTGGTTGTGGTGTTGAGGGAGGAGTGTAGGTTAAAGTGTACCAATCATGATGAACCAAACCAAACCAACTTCCACAAAATAAAACCAAGCCATGGTCCAAAACCCATTTACGAGAAACCAAAATCCGCAAGTCGAGAAAATAAATACGTGCCAAAAATCAAATACGAGCATAAATACGAAATACAGGAAATGGGGGTGACACTTCCATTAGCATAATTCTTCAAAGTATGCTAAGATCGTTGAGGATTCCTACTAGTGACTTGACTTACACTAGTACCACAATCGTTGGTTTCAATTCTGGAAAGAGTAAACCACTGGGGAAGATTCATCTGAAGATTCAGATTGGTGATCTTCGAACTATGGCAACATTCTATGTTATTAATTCAGACGTATCCTACAACATCTTTCTTGGAAGACCGTGGTTACATGAGCATAATATCGTGCCTTCAACTCTCCACCAATGCTTCAAGTACGTGGATTCCCAAGGGGTTGTGAAGACTGAGTTTGCTGATATCAATCCTTTTAAGGGTGTCGAAGCCTATTTTTTTGATTCAATGCTCTATAAATAAGAGCATGTGAAAGAGATATCACACATAGTTGAAGATCGATCATCTGCCGAAGATCAGTCTATTAATGAAGATCTGCCAGAAGAGCAACCTTTGAAGATCAAAGTCAAAGGACGAATCCAACCCCAACCTGTCAACAATAAACCTCTGATGATCAAGGTCAAAGGAAGAACTCAAGCTTCATCTGAGGAATCAGTGAATGTTCCTGCTAAAAGCCAAGTTCAACCTCTTATGATCAAGGTCAAAGGGCGTACTTCTCGTACGAATGATCCAGAACCACCATTGATCGAATCTTGGCAAGTCTACGCAGAAGACGGATGATGGTCCATTAGTGATTAATCCGAAGCGTAGTAGTCAAATTGTAAATGATGTAAATATTGATCATTCTGTACTTTCTAATATCAATGAAGATTTCCTTTTTGAGTATATGGCTGTCAAATATGTTGAAAGAATGACTTTATCTTATGATGATCAAAATCATCAGTATAAAGACGACATAGACACAGAGAAAACCTTATACATTGACCATAAGGAAAATTCCTTTCCTCCTCATGTCGATGTTGGACCTTATGCTCAAAGGTTCCTAACATTCTCCTTATCTTCTTCCTGTAGTTGCTTCATCGCAAGCTTGTGTAACTTATAGACATCACGAAGAATCTTATTTCGTGATTCCGTCTGATAAGAAAAACAAACACCAAATTGTGTTTGGCACAGCTAGAAATATCCCTGTTGCTCAGATAGATGATCTGAGAGATAGAGATAAAGGAAGAATCCGAATTGACAAATATAGTCAACAATCTCTCAAGATTATCCAGAATATGGGACATGATTTGAAGACTATGCAAGGTCTCAATCAATGCAAGGGTAGACGATTACCATTAAGTGGTGATCCGTTTTATCAGAAAACTCGTCATGGGTTGGGATATGATCCGTCCCACATGTTTAATGATGATTACAAGAAGAATTCTCTTCTAGCTCTTCACAATCGTCAGATTCAGAAGAAATCCAATTCATCGAATCTGATATGTTTTTCTCCTCATTTGTTAGAGGAGGTTATTATGATAAATCTAAGCAAATATTTCAGTCAACATGGTTCAAACTGATGGTGAATCTGAACCATTTGAGAATGATCCTTGGGCTCAACAGATGGACACTCAATGGAAACTTCGTTTTGAACAGAGACAACCACCTACAGAGGATGAGATTGTCCAGATCGATGTTGGAGATGGTACACACCCAAACCAATATTTATCAGTAAAAATCTTTCTGAAGATGAAAAGGAAGAGTTGATAAAACTGATCAAAGAATATATTGATTTTTGTATGGAGTTATGAGGATATGCCGGGTCTAGATCCTAAAGTTGCTACTCATAAACTCAATATTCTTCCTAATGCCAAGCCTGTAAAACAACATCAACGGCATTTTCAACCAGATATGATAGATTCAATTGAGGTGGAAGTCAAAAAGCTGATCACATGTGGCTTTGTTCGTGAAGAACAACACCCAGACTGGGTTGCTAACATTGTTCCTGTTATAAAGAAGAACGAAAAAGTCCGAGTTTGCATAGATTTTCGAGATCTTAATGCAGCTTGTCCAAAGGATAAATTTCCACTTCCGATTACCGATGTCATGATAGACAATACATGCGGTTTTGAACGTATGTCTTTCATGGATGGATTCTCAGGATACAATCAAATCAAGATGCATCCTGAAGATGAGAAGCATACTGCTTTCCGAACACCCCTTGGGGTTTACTACTATACGGTTATGTCGTTTGGTCTTAAAAATACCGGTGCCACGTTTCAATGGGCTATGAGCTACATCTTTCAAGAACATCTACGGAAGACAGTAGAATATTATGTAGATGACATTGCTGTTAAGAGTCGATCAAAAGATGATCATATTTAAGACTTGAAGACAGTATTTGAATTGATGCGTCAATATCAATTGAAAATGAATCCTACTAAGTCTTTCTTAGGGGTTTCCAGTAGCAAGTTTTTAGGATTTGTCATTACTTCTCAGGGTATCCATGTTGATTCTAATAAGGTTAAAGCAATTCTTGAAATACGTCCTCCTCGTAATCTGAAAGAACTTCGTGACTTTCAGGGTCGTATTGCTTATATCAGGAGGTTTATATCTAATCTCTCTGGGAGATGTCAACCTTTCTCCCGTCTATTAAAGAAGGGTGTATCATTTGTTTGGAATAAAGCGTGTCCGAAAGCCTTCAATGACATCAAGCAATACCTTACAAATCTACATGTTCTGGTACCTCCAGTGGTAGGAAGACCATTTTTGCTATATGTTTGAGCCTTGGATCATTCACTTGGTGCTCTTCTTGCACAAAAAATAATATGGGGCAAGAACAAGCAATTTATTATCTTAGCCGAATGATGGTCGGAGCAGAACACAGGTATACTCCTGTAGAAAAGGAATATCTGGCCTTGGTTTTTGCTGTCCAAAAGACAAGACATTATGTGACAGGACGACTATTCATGTCATCTCCAGAATAAATCCCATTCGGGTATTGATGAGAAAATCGAACATTCTTAACTCTAGGTTAGCTACCTGGGCGATGTTGCTCACTCCTTATGACATGGTTTATGTACCTCAAAAATCAATGAAGGATCAAGCATTAGCTGATTTCTTAGCTGCTCACCCTATACCTGAAACATCGAAGCTATATGAGGATATTCCAGATGAAGTCGTGGATTGTAACATGACTTTGAAGGATGACATCTGGCAATTATATTTTGATGGAGCATCACGGGTTGGACCTAAAGGTAATATTGTCTCTGAAGTAGAATCGTCTTGGTTTCTCCTAATAAAATGGTCATATACCGTGCCTATTCTCTCAATGAGCCATGCTCTAACAATGTAGCAGAATATAATGCTTTGCTGATTGGTCTCCAAGTAGCAAAACAGTTGGACATTAAGTTCCTAGAAGCTTATGGAGATTCTCAACTGATTGTTAATCAAGTTAGAGGGACTTATGGAGTCAGAAATCCTGATCTCATCTCTTATCATCAAGTGGTAATCGAGTTGGTCCTTTCATTCAAAGGATTCTTCATCGAATTCGTACCACGTTCTCAGAATGTGGAAGCTGATGCTCTTGCTAGCTTAGCTGCAGACTTAGCTGTTCCAATTCAAAGACAAACACAATCACATTGTTGGACCGAGACTTATGCTGTGTCAAAATAATCTGTATATTGAACAGAGTTGTACTACAGAGTTAAGTTCCCAATAGAGGGATTGGAGAAGTCCATTCATTAATTATGCGGTTCATGAGATTTTACCTGAAGATCCAAAAGAAGCTGCATCAATCAAGAGACGATCATTTCGATTTTATTATGATTCATCTTTACATATGTTATATCGTCGTTCTTACGATGGACTCTTGTTGCACTGTCTATCAGAAAGTGAAGCTAAACAGACACTCCGTGAGGCTCATGATGGCGTCTGTGGTGCTCATCAACCAGGTCTGAAGTTACAAGATCGCATTCGAAGAATGGGGTATTATTGGCCTTCTATGATAGCAGATGCAGTAGATTATGCCAAAAGATGTAAAGCATGTCAGATTCATGCTGATTTTATTCATCAATCGTCTGAATTCCTACATCCTACAGCAGCTTCTTGGCCCTTCGAAGCTTGGGGTATGGATATCATTGGTCCGATTAACCCTCCTTCTGTTAAAGGACATCGGTTTATATTGGCTATAACCGATTACTTTTCTAAATGGGCAGAAGCAGTTCTCCTTACTGAAGTGAAAACATCTAATGTGATCAGCTTCATCAAACACCAAGTCATTTATCGTTTCGGGATTCCTCGACGGATAATTCATGACAATGGACCACAATTTACTAGTCAGGCATTTTATCGGTTCTGTGATAAGAATCGAATTCAAAATCTGGCTTCTACGGCTTATAATCCAGCTGCTAATGGTTTAGCCGAGGCTTTTAATAAGACGATAATCAAACTTCTCAAAAGTTTGTCTCTTCCAATAAACGTGATTGGAATGAGAAACTTGGAGAATGTTTATGGGCTTATCGAACAACAGTTTGAACTCCTACTGGTTTTACACCATTTTTACTGGTTTATAGATGTGAGGTTGTCCTTCCATTGGAAATCCAGATTCCATCTCTTCGAATAGCCATTGCTAATGAGCTAACTATAGAGAATAATGATCGCTTACGACTCCAAGAACTTGAAGGATTGGACGAAAAGCGTCTTCAAGCACAACAACATATTGAGCTATATCAAGCCCGTATATCTCGAACTTTTAATCGTAAAGTTAAAGAGAGGGTATTCAAGATTGGCGAGCTGGTATTAGCTGTTCGAAGACCGATGGTGATGACTCACAAAAGCAAAGGGAAATTCCAAGCAAAATGGGAAGGCCCTTATGTAATCGAAACCGTGTTTTCCAATGGCGCCTATCGGTTATCCAAGCCCAATGGAGATCTACTCATGATGCCGATCAATGGCAAATTTCTTAAGAAGTACTATGTATAAAAAAAGAGACAGAATGAAAATAAAATCTCTTTTATTATTATTTTTGTTCAGAACAAAGGATTAAGGACGAGGACCACTGCCTTCCTTATTAAATACATAGTCGGCTAATGCATCGAAGGCATCGTTGCCTGAGTTCACAAAAAACTTGCAGGCAGCCATCCTCAAGTCTTCTTCAGGAGTTTTCCCTGGCTCTACTAAGAAAGCGAGGATGTCTTGTGGTGGCTTGGGTGTAGAAGAGCTTTCGCCTATTTTGGTTGGGTCTGACACAACTGGCTCAACGGGACGCGTCTCGATGACGTCTTCAACCTTCATGGAGACTTCATTCTTTTGCTGCACGTCCTTGGAAGACATTTCCGATAGAGGAGTGGAAATAAGAATGAAATGTTACAAAGAGTTCTCACCTATTTATAGGAGAGATCTATTAATGAATTGGTCTTTAAAATTGAAAACAACTTTTCATTCCTGAAAAGACTTGTCCATTCACTACATCAGATTCATCCATTTAATTGTGGAATTGAATTGACCTTTTCTTTTCTCGAAAGATACGTTGGTTCATTCATTCTTTCATTGATATTGGCATATATCCTTAATGACATCTGTTTTCTTGTTCTCCAGCTACCAATGTTTGGTTAAGCTGATTACTTGTCTCCTTGGAGAGAAATTTTAATCTTCTATATTATCAGTTGATTAAAAAAATTGGATTTGTTATTTATCATGTTCTCATGACCTCTGAATAAATATTAAATCTGCTTGCATTTCCTATCTATTATGTCCATTCGGCCTCTGAATAGATATCAATCTATTTTTTCTTTGAGTTATTACGATCTGTCATATCCATATTACCTCTGATAGTATTGTATACTCTAAACAGAAAACGAGATTTCATTATCATGTCCATATTACCTCTGGATAGATACAATTGATTGAGTTTCGAAGACTTATCATGTCCATATTACCTCTGATAAGTATTTTCTCTCTCATGCCGATTGTTTAATTGCAAAATAAATGATAGGATCACAAAACAAATATTTATTCATTTCTTGGATAAGATTAAAAGGTTACAAAAGCTCCTTATTTTCCTAAGGTGGAGCAGAAACATCTTGAAGTAATTTTTGCAGTTCTGCCAGGCGTCTATCATGAGAGCTCAATACTTTCTTAATCGCTTCAGCATGTCGAGCTTCGGTAGTGCAAAGATTAGAAAGTCCAGCGAAGCTGATTATCAGATTATCCTTGGCTTCATCAAGGGTCTTGATAGTTGATTCGGCTCCGTAGGCATGTTCTTCTAAAATAGAGCCCTGAGCACGGTGCTGATTCCGAGCAGCGATCATCTGTTCCCTCTCTGCCTTTAATCGAGCCAATTCAGCCTCAACTTTTGGATTTTATCATTCTGCTGCTGAATCTCCTGGTTTAAGGTGTCATAGGCTGCTCTATGACCATCCAGTTCGGGCTGTATTCCAGCTAAAAATGCTTTCTCTCTGGCAACCTTTATACTATAATCATGGAGAGCTTCATTATATCTTGTCTCCCGATCGAGATAATCAGCCGTTAAGGCGTCATACTTCTTGTATGAGACTTTCAACAGTCTCGCTTGACAGCTTAAGATATTCTCTGATGGGCTGTTCAAGACCCTCCATTTTCTCTAATGCTGCTCTCCCCGTATCATTGAACATAGCAACGTTCTTGATGTTTCTACGCTAACACGAATGACATGGGCGTGAAAATCTGAAAGTTTGTCTTCTTCTTCTCCGATGAATATTCCGGCCAAAAGATAGGGTTTTACCCTTCATAGTGGAGCTACGGCGGGATTGGGTTGTCGGAGTGGTATCGATAACCGAATGGGAGTTTGTTCACGGTCGGCCGATGAAGAATCAACGGCGGATTTCTTCCCCTTGCTGCCGGCGGCGGTCTTCTTAGGAGCCATCAAGTTAAAGCGGGAGAGATTTCGAATAAAGGGGGGCAAAGAGATTTGGGATTGCAAAGAGACAAGTTAAGTCTTTATCGAATTCGAAAAGCTATTTATAGAGATTTTGAATCGGTTCAAATTCCTTAATTTTACGCCGACTGTTGGATATCCCTATTTTACGAGACTGACCGCTGGATATCTCAAACTTTACGCTGACTGGTCAAATCCCGAATTTTTCGCTTCTGTTCAAAGTATTTCAAAATTTTGAAAATATTTGAAAACTTTGAAGGGGGTCTTGTAGGAGCGTAAAAAATGCTTTATAGACTGAGTCAAAGGGATAAGAGCTTTACACTCAAACAAGCTACTTTACGCCAGGGACACGTCAACCACTTTACGCCAGGGACAGGACAACTATTTTACGCCAGAGACAAGTTGTCAAATCATGCATTTAATACAAAGTAATAATGGGTCTGACATAAAGATCTACTGACGGCGTATAACACAGGATTCGAAGGGATTTATTTTACACAGAAATCAATATTTGTCGTTTAGTATGTGGACTGAGCTACTTTTACGCTCACAAGATGGCTTCTTTTACGCATGATACTATATGAGCTTTTTACGCTCAAAGTTGACGTGTGCATAAAGTTTATTTGGGCTACTTTTACGCTCAAGGTTGTTTTATCAACCACTTTACACGAGAAGTCCATTTTAGGGCTATTTTACGCCTAGTCTACTTTACGCTCAGAGTATATTTGGGTTGTTTTTACGCCCTATCCTTTCTGACTAATTTGGAACGTGGTTTGCCTACATAGTTTTCATGCCACATATCTCGAAGAACGTGTGTACGTGCATCCTATTCTTATTGAAATTATGGGACACGTGTCAACGTGTGTAAAGGATGACTTCAGTCATGGGTGGCAGTTATTAGCGTAAAGACAGAACTTTTGCTGAGTTTTACGCACAAAAAACCAAGTCTATAAATAGACTTATTTTTTTCATATGAGAAACACAGAGAGAGACAAGGGAGAATAGATAGAGATCAGAACCCAAAGATTTTGATTCTCCAGAGCATTCTTCTTCAATTCTTCTAGAACAGAGTGAAGCAAAGCAGAAAAGCATTCGGCCTCGCCATCAGTGCCCAAGTGCGTCGATACCTTTCTGGTGACTTAGTTCTTCCGGCTGTTCATCTTCTAGCAGTGATCTTCATCATCATCGTATGGTCCAAGGAACAAAGTGATCGACTTCATATCAGACTTCCATAGCAATACTTCCCAGATCAATTTGTACTTTTTGTACTCTTTCAAGTTTTATTTTCAAAAGCCGATTTTAAGGCATTTTGTTAAGTGAAACAATGTTTGTACTTGCTCATTTTCCTGACAGGATACCGTTGATAAATTTTAGGAGTTGTTATACCATTATTGGACTTCATGATGTTGCTAGCTGAGGTGGATCTCACTATCCTTCTATGTGAGTTGCCTGGTAGTTATCCTTAGTTCGTCTTATTTTTTTTCTTTATTTTCTTGTCATATGATTCCTTCTAGTAGTTTCTAATTGTTTTTGGGTTTTAGTTATCTTTCCTGTCTTATCTTCTTAGATGTTGGGTTGTGATTGAGTACATTTGTAGTTCATGGACCTTCTAGATGTAGTGTATATTTATTGAGTACTAGACAGCGTTCTACCGCCGATACTGCGACGTAGGCAGGGCGTGGCCCACGTATTCGTATCCATATATTCGGGTAGGGTCGTGACACATTTTTAGTGGTGGCCCATGCAGGTCAGTCTTTGCAATTAATACGTAGTCGTGGTAGTACTTGAGCTTTTCTGTACTACTGCGAGCCTGCCCTAAGATTAAGGTTGAGTCATGGAATATTTAGGAATTTGGTATCAGTCACATATTAGGAACTCTTGGTAGATTCCAGGGATGACTCCTGGGAATCTTATTTTGGACTTTTCAAAACTTTTCCCATTTGATCTTGTCCGTCCTGATTTCTGAAACATCTGTCCGTTATCAACTGTATTCTTTCTTTGGTTTGAGTTTATGGACCCCAGAGGGAAGGTATATGTTGGACTTATATATCTTCTAGGTTGAGACGAGAATATGATTTGCCAGTCTCATATCAGGTTGAGATTGTTTTAGATTATATTCCAATGATTTTCTTTTATCTTGACCTAGATAGTACCTTTGGACATCTCCTGAGAATTTTATTCTAAACTCTACCTCGGGATCTGTTTTCGCTAGTTTTCATCTACTTATCCTTGATTCGTTGTTGAAAATTTTGAATCTTGATGTTCGTTGTTGACTTCGATTTTGATTTTGTTGAAGATAAGTTTCTCTGGATTGAGTTAAGATATTCTGATAAACATATTGATGAGGACGATGGGAACGATAAATGTCTACTTTACTTATGGAGTTTGGAATTTATCGCAGTCATATTAGCTAGCCTGACAGGGACATGGAGCCTGATTTTGGATATGCTATCCTAGTT